>JAGTTD010000011.1:12453345-12667113 GCA_018398585.1 Simmondsia chinensis
TTAGAAGACCAAATAGGACAATTGACCTAGGCACTTCATAGGCAAGAAGAATGGAGGTTACCCTCCCAACCTCTCACAATTCCAAGAAGAAGGGAGGTTACCCTCCCAACCCCTCACAATTCCAGCAGGGTTAACTAGTTCTAACCTTAACTTGCCTCCTCACGAGGTGGTTCAGGTGGTGTCAGTGTTTTGGTAGGTGATCCTTAGAGATGTGGAGGTCGAGATTGAGAAGAAGAGCACGAGTCCCTCCCCCACTGCTGATGGGGAGGACCCAGAAGATAGGGTTTTTGAACCCGTTGTCCCTTTTCCTTTGGCCCTTATAGGACCAAACAAGAAGGACGATCCAAAGAGGGCTGAGCTCATAGATGTTTTTAAGGATGTGAAGATTAACTTATCCTTGATTGAAGTCATTAAACACATTCCTATTTATGCCAAGTTTCTCAAGGACCTTTGCACCAAAAAGAAGCGCGCGCAAGCGCTTATCCCGAAGAAGGTCTGATTCACTGAGAAGGTGAGCAGCATTTTAGTGTTGGGCGCCCCACCCAAGTTTTAGGACCCCAGGGCATTTACTATTCCATGCGTCTTAGGAGAGCGTTACACTAGTAGAGCCTTGCTAGATCTAGGAGCAAGTGTAAACCTCATTCCTTACTCGGTTTGTCGGGAATTGGATATAGGAGATCTTAAGCCAACGAATGTTACACTTCAGGTGGTTGATAGGACAGAGCGAGTATCTCGTGGGGTAGTGGAAGATGTACTTGTCAAGGTTGACAAATTTTACTTCCCGATTGATTTTCTCGTTTTATATATAGACCCTACTCCTAGGCAAAAGCACAACGCGCGCATTATTCTATGTTGACCATTCTTAGCCACGGCCGACACTGTGATTCATTGTAGGACAGGAGTATTAGAGGTTTCTTTTGGAAACCTCAAGGGTGAATTGAAGGTCTCGAACATTATTTGGCACTCTGAGATTGAGGACGAGTTGGAGTGCTATAGGGTTGATGATATTGACCCTTTGGTAGAGTTGGTTAAGCCTGATTCTACTAAAAGTGCTGATTGTTATAGTGTCCCTATCTGTGTCAATAGCTATGCTTCATCACCTATCCCTGGTAGGATAGAGATTCGAGGCCCGGTGCTGGTAATGTTTCCCTCCTTGATAGTCACGGGTCTTGGAATGCTGTTGGGTTTGGGGATCGTCCCTATTGGGTTAACCTGAGTTCTATGGCAGACACTGCCTTGGATTTTTGTTGACATTATGCTTTAAACCGCATCCGGCTGAAGATGTTACACTTAGCGCTCTTGGGAGGCAACCCAACCTACTTTTAATTTTGTTTTAATTTTTTTTTCCATATGAAGTTCAATTGTAGATTCTTTTATTATTCCTACCTTGCTAACTTTGTTTTTCTTCTACTAAACACTTATATGAACCTTATTTTTAATGCTACTAACAATTTGTTTAGTATTCTATCTTCTATGTCTTCGATTGCAACTTGCTAGTTCTGTCTTCCCTTTTGCTCACCATGCATAGCTAAATATGCCATACCTTAGGTCGTCTCTTTCCTTTCCTTACTTGTATTAACTTTCGTTGATTTGTATTGATGACAACACATGGTTTGGGTTTGGGGATGGCATGTATGGTGTGAACTTTGTTCGTCCTTTGAGCTTAATTTTGCTTAAATTAGCTAAGTTTTTGCATGAATAAGCATCGAATTGTTTGTGACTTCTATTGACGGTTAAATTTAAGATGTACTATAATGATTAGAATATTTATGTAATGAAATTATTTCTAGCGCAAACTTTTGAATCTGTATTTTTGTCTTTCAACTTGTTAGAGAGATTATTATTTTTCACCCTTAATCTTGAGACATATCCTACTTTTTAGGTTGAAATAGTGAAAATAATTTTTGGAATTTGAATCCACCACTTTACTCCTAACAATGTCTAAATCAATTTGCTATCTCTTTATTTTGAGTGATTTCTTAAAAAAAAAAAAGAACAAATAAGTTCCTGTGATTTGCTGATTCTTGTAGCTCCTATATCTTGAGCAAGTAAGCCAATAGGGATGTCTTAACACTTGGTACCTTGAGCCAACTGGGTCGAGAGCTGCCGGTCCAAAGCTTGCTACATGGGCTACAGGGAAAACTTAAGAAGAATTAACCAGCTCAGGTTACTCCAGTAAGCACTAATACCAAAAAAATAATAAATAAAAAATAAAGATATGTGCTCGTAACGGCTTAGGCTGTGAATTCCTTAGACTCGAGTCATTAGGTCCGAGGAGTGTTCTTCACCAGGTGCCTTGAGCCAACTGGATCGGGAGTTACTGGCCGGAAACTCGCTACATGGGTCTGAGGGAGATACGTCTGACCATGGAAAAGAAAAGGAAAAAAAAGCAAAAAAGGGGAAAACAAGAGAGAAAAGAGAAGCCTTTTGATTTCACTATTGATTAGCGGTAAATGGTTATGATAACTGATTCCTTCTATTATTCTCTTTATTTGTCTTAAGTTTGGAGGATTTGAAATAAGACAAAGGAGAGAGAAGGTCTAAGCTCACATACTGGTAAAAAGACTTGAATCATGAGACTCGAGTTAAACCAGTATAATAATATCACATAAAGATTCTCTACTCTCAAGTACACCTTCAAATATGATCAAAAAATGATTTTCACAAGTTATTCTTGTTATTGCATGCCTGTCTAAATTTTTTCATCATTGGCTAGTTTAAGTTGAATCTTGCTTGAGGACAAGGCATGGGTTTGGGAATGTTGATGTGCTTTATATTTGCATATTTTATTCTTCATTCTTGCGAAATATTCAGCTTTTACATGTGTGTTTTTGTTGTAATCTGGGTACATTTAGGCTTGGAGTACAAAGGAATGAACAAAGGTGGAAAAACAAAAAATTCACGTATAATCGAGGCATATTTGAAGATTACTTCAAGAAACCCGACCACATGTGGAAAAGAATAACCAATCGTGTTGTAATTCGGTAAACCAAATAGGTTTCATGGATAGTTAATATATACATATTATAGGGTAAATTATAGAAAACCTTCCTCACTTTTGCTTCAAAAACTAAAAGCCCCCCTTACAAATAAAATCACTCATTAAACCCCCTCATTTTTAAAAAATTATCACTTTGCCCCCAAACAACTTATTTTGGACCATTTTGCCTCTTAAATAAAATAATTCAGTATTTGATTATAATTTTTAAGTAGAATTTTATATTTTGAGAAAAAATAAGAATTTTTTCATATATATTAAAAAAAGAAAGTTTTTATATTTATAAAAATTTTTATTTTAATTAATTATATAGTAGTGCATTATAATATCAATAAAAATATTATATTTTATTAAATATTATCTTTTATGAAAATTTTAAAAATATTTTTTATCTTTTGAACTTGTAATATCATTACTATAGTTAATTAAAACAATTATATTTTTTATAAATATATAAAATTTTCTTAATTCTATTGCAAAAAACATAAAATTTTTCTAATTTTTGTCTAATAATATAAAATTCCTTTCTAAAAATATAATTAAACGTTTAACCCCCTCACTTTTGAGGGGCAAAATGGCCAAAAAAAATTTATGGAGGTTAAGTGATAAATTTTTAAAAGTAAGAGGGTTTTATGACTGCTTTTATTTGTGAGAGGAGTTTATATTTTTGAAGCAAAAAGCAGGAAATTTTCTGTAATTTATCCTATTTTATAATATTATATATATATATATATATATATATATAGAGCACAATTCTTATGAGAAGGTGAGAGTGTAAGAGGATTAAATCTTGACCGTCCGTCATAATGGACGGCCAAGATTAAATGATCTTAATGTAACCCCCTTAACAAAAAATAAAAAATACCCATAATATCCTTCCTCATCTCTCTCCTCCTTCTCCCTCAAACCCTCCCCCCTCCCTCCCTCTCTCTATCGTCCCCCTATTCCTCCCAGCAGGGAGAGGAGAGGAGGGAGGTGGGGGTGTTGGATGGGAGGAGAAAGAAAGGAAATGATACTGTATTTGAGGGCTAGGGGCGGCCGGTGATGGGGGGTCGACGGCGAGTGGCGGCTGTAGGGGGAGGAGAGAGAGAGGAGGAACGTGGAGGAGGGTTGGAGGGAGAAGGGGGAGAGAGAGGGGGAAGTGTATTGTTGGTATTTTTTATTTTTTTAAGGGGGTCATATTAAGATCTTTTAATCTTGACCGTCCATTGTGACGAACGGTCAAGATTTAATCCTCTCACACTCTAACCCTCTCATAAGAATCGTGCCATATATATATATATATATATATATATATATATGGGGAGAAGCACGCACATGACGCTTCCCCTTTTAAATATCGAAATTGACCTAATTTATGTATCTTTTGCCACGCCTCTCTTCCTCCTCTTCTTCCTGAAGCTGCTACGAGATCCAAAGGGTTCTCAAACGCTGAAGCATAAGTGGTTGGAGTGCTAGAAGGAGCAAAGCAAGGATCAACGTCAACACCAATTGAGGGAGTCTTCAAGTCCTTAGTTTTTATTCACTATTTTTTATCTTTGTTAGATTTGAACGATGTGTAAAACTCCTATGAAGGAGTGGACTTCTAGTTTAGGGATGAAGGGCGGGCAGCTGCCCGTATCCCGAATTTATATTATGCTTTTGACAATAGATTTATGTTATGTTATATACACTCCCCTGTGGGGAATTTATAATTGTGTTTGGTGTTTCTTTATGTGTGCCTATAGCCATATTGAGATATCCAAATTATTAACATTAGTTTATGAGCTTGTAACCTAAACTATAACATAACTGGTTTTCACGCGTGGCTAGGATTGAGGTTATATCCAACCCTAAACACAATCTTTTATACAAATTAATATTTAATTAGGAGTAACAAAAGAATTTGTTAATGCTATTGAGATAATCCATGCTACACCAAGGGTGATATGATGGGTTATGTCTTTAGACAAGCTCATTACCCTAAATCCCAACTTAAGTATTAATACATGTTTAATACTAATGAGATAACCTATGCTACACGTAGAGTGATATGATAGTTATGCCTTTAGACTAGTTCATTAAGCCCTAGTTTAAATATTAACCCAGACTTAGTGCTTGTAACCTAAGCCTCCTAAATCATAGTCATAGTAGAATATATTGACGGGATACGAGTAAAGCTACCTTGAATTCATTCCCTGAACTAACCTTAATTAAATTGGCAACTTTAGTTTATATTTAGTTTTACTATTTTAGTTAACAAATCATTCAAAATAAGCAAAAACCCAGTTGCAACCCTTCATTAATTAATAAAAATTCGACTTAACTTCGATTCCTTGTATACCCAATTTAGCTACAATGATCTCATACGCTTGCAAGTACACCGTTTTAAAACAAACTTTAGAATCACATCATGAACTCATTAAAACCTTCAAAAATCAGTAAAACTTTCATAAAAATTAGTAAACATTTGTGTTCTTTTTCATTTTGTCTTATTTCATATCAAAAATAACAAATTTCGGTCTTTCAAATAGTGCTGAAACTACTAATTTGAGTACTCATTCAATAAACAATCCTCGTGGGATGATACTATAATCATTCTATATTACTTGATACGACTTAGTATACTTGCTAAGCAAACACCGACCATCAAGTTTTTGGCGCCTTTGCCGGGGATTGTTCTTATTCGAGTGATATCGATATCAGCTAGTTTTGGCACTCATTTGGAGTTTTTTTGCTAAAATTCATAAATTTTGTTTAAGTTTGAAGAAAAACTTTCTTTTCTATTATTTATTTCATTCACTTGATTTTATTTGTAAAGTTATTTGAAAAATTCGTATAGCACCCCCTAATATTGTGTTTTGTTAAGTTTTGTTTGTGTTATTTTGTTGTTTTTCTTGCATTTTATCTTTATTTTCATCCTTCTTTTACTTATAAAGTTTTTAAAATTTTTTGAAAGTTAAAATTGTTATTTTTAAGTGTAAGAAAAAAAATCTGGAACAAACTTGATATACTCTTATACCAATTTGTAGGGAAATCTTAATGCGAAAGCGTAAACCCTAATCACTTGATTTGATTCAAATAATTTGACTCACACAAACGAGAAGTAAACAAAATAGGTGAAAGAAAGAACAAACAAGAAGAACACAATGATTTATGTGGAAACCCCTCTACAATTGAGAGGGGAGAAAACCACGGGCGGAGATGGAGATCTTTGTTGATACTGAATGGAAGAATTACAATCACACTTCCTCTTAACGAGATCTATGGAGAATTATAGATCACTCCATCTGAACTCTCGTAGCACTCAAATATCTGAATTGAAGGAATTATGAAATCATCTCTCTCTCTCTCTTGAGATGACGGCAGCCTCACTTTGAATTGGATACCTAAACTGAAATCCTAACTGGTCTATTTATAACCATTGCGGAAAAATGACTCCCGATCGATTGGCCCAAGCCCTCTCTCGGCCCTCTCTCGGCCAAAGCATGTATTTTCACTTAAATCACCCAATCGATCGGACATTCCCCGGTCGATCGGTGACCCCTTGGCTACCCTTAATTTCTAAATACATAAATTTGAGGCATAATCCCACCAAATCTCCACCTTGACTCAAATTTACATAAAAAACAAAATATCTCCACCTACTCCACAAAACACCCCACACACGGGGTTATCTTGACAAAACACAAAACCTAACCGAGTCAGAGCGAAGCTTGAACTTCCTTCTAGGTAGCATCTGAGTGAAAATATCTGAGAGGTTATCAGCAATGCCAAATGTCTTCTTCTCTGAGTTGGCTCTTGACACACTTTTTGAATTAGCCACCTGCTGCTGAACTGTGTTGCTTAACTTAAACAGAACTCCCTCTGGCTTACTCACCTGACCTGAATCACAAACAACTGATGACATCTTCTGTGGAGTCAATAACGAAGATTCATCAAACGTGACATGTCTACTCGTCAGGAATTGCTTGAAGTGAAAACCTTTCTGCTTCCCATGAAGCCCTTGGTCACAGACTATCAGTCCTGGAGACTGATCACACAAAGAGCCCCTCACACTGTGCTCAGATAGACCCCTATCACCTGAACGATCCAATCTCAAACGTCCTGAATTTGTGATCTCTGGTTCTCTCAACAACAATGATGATGAAGATGCTGCAGCAAATCTAACAACTGTGGAACCGACAAGCTCATACAGAGTACCTACCCTTCTGCCTTCATGACTGTCAAAGCACCCTTAACGACCTTCAAAACTCCATCTTCAGCCATGTACCTGTACCCTTTATACTCAAGAGTACCTAAAGAGACGAGATTCTTCTTCAAATCAAAAACATGGCGAACATCGCTCAAAACCCTAATAGTGCCATCGAACATCCTAAAACGAATTATTCCTATACCCAGAACTTTGCATGAAGTATCATTACCCATCAAAGCAACTCCACCTCGAACTGACTCGTAAGTGGAAAACCAATCCCGATTGGGACAAACATGATAGGAGCAACCCGAATCCAAAATCCAACTTTTTCTAAAACTGGACTTAGGTTCAGACACAGACAGAATATCTCCATCAGTCTCATCTTCCATAACACTAGCTACTATGGATCTTTGGTCAGACCTGTTATCTGCTTCTAATCTTCTCTTAAGCTTGTAACAATCTCTCTTAATGTGCCCTTTCTTATGACAGTAGTTATAGGTTAGGTCTCGATGTCTAGACTTAAACTTGTTTCCCCTATGATCATACTCAGTTCTCCTTCCCACAAACAAACCACTACCTAAGTTATAAAAAGAATCTGTTAATTCCTTATCTACCCGTTCTTTACTCAGTAGGTTTCTCTTAACCTCATCAACAGATATGGTTTGTCTACCACCTTATATCATGCTTTCAACAAAGCCTCTATAAGAGGTAGAGAGTGAACATAACAATAACATTGCCTGATCTTCATCCTTAAGATCATTAACATGGTTCTTAAGTGACGTACCTTCTGACATACAAAACGTGAATAACCGGTGCTTAACTGTGAGTTTGTTAGAGATAGACTTGAAACAGAACATATATATATATATATATATATATATATATATATATATATATATATATATATGGGTAAATCAGTGATAAATACCATATATGGTCAAAAATATATGTACAAGTCTACGAGGGGCGTACCGAAGCTAAGGCCAAAAGGCCTACATCAAAGAATCAATCAAAGAAAGAAACAAAGCAAGAAGTATCAACGGTCAACATGACCAAACAAAGAGAACAAGCAAATGAAAGCAATCAAAGCTAATGCTCAATCCCCCACTCTTGCAGAAGTTGCGAGTGGGGATGAGCACCGCGAAGCGTAGGAGCAGCTATAAGATGATTGCGGACCAATCCTGTGATCTCCTCAATGATGACTGCAGAAGGCCTGGACTGGGAGCGATGAATCCTCAGGCTTTGCTCATACCAGAGGATGTAAACCGTAGCAGAGAAACAAAGGCGGGCAAGGATCCGATCCACCTCGCGGCCACGGAGCCTAGTAGCAGCCCACTGAACCAGCTCGCGCCATGGAAGCATGGGCCAAGCAAAGGAGGTGCAAGAGGACATCCTGGGCCAAACAGTAGCAGAGCAGCTGCAGGTGAAGAAGAGATGGTCATACGACTCAACATCTCACCCGCACAGCATGCAAGTAGCCCGTACATCCTGCACTCGATGTCTCAGCAGTTTGTCAAATGTTCATAGTCGCTCACAGGAGGTAAGCCACAAAATGAAGGATCGCCTCAGGATGTGAAGCTGAAACCAAAGGACATGATGGATCGAGTCCTCCTCCCTCCGGCTGCGAATCGTCTCCCATGCCGATCTAGTGGTGAATACCCCAGATGGGTCCCTCATCCATCGTACATTGTCAGCTACCCCCCGTCGGGGCCTGAAGTCAACAGAATCCCAAATAGGAACCGGCTCATCAATATCTCGTGGGAAACGCTACTGATCACCCTCAATAATATCTGAAACTCGAGAGCCCAAACGATGACTAGTGGAATGGAGGAGGCGGAAAGTGAACCGTCCCTCCAGACGTCCACACGGTAGCCAGTAATCGGACCACAAAGCAGTGTCCCGGCCATCACCAATGATATGCCGAAAAGCCCCAGAACAATGCGATCGAACACCAAGAATGCTCGTCCAAGACCAGGAAATCGAACCTCTCGGCTGAATATCCCAGAAGGACTTCTCCTGGAGTTGGTTGGCATGAATCCACCGAGGCTAGAGAGAGTCACGATCAGTGAGTAGAACCCAAATATGCTTCATGAGAGAAGCCTGGTTCCACACATGCAGACGCTAGACCCCAAGACCACCCTCTCTACGAGGGTAACAGAGATGCTCCCAGGTGACCTTGGCCTCACTCGGGCCAAGAGAAGCAGCCTTCTAGAAAAAGGCTGCAAGAGTCTACTCAATCTTCCTGATCATCAGCTTCGAGAGAATGAAGACAGATGACCAGAAGACCTGAATAGAGAATAGGATTTATCTGATAAGCTGCAAGGGCCCGGCATAAGATAAAGCACGAGATGTCCAAAGCTGGATGCGATCCAAAAGAGGCTTACAGTTAATCTATGGTAGCCTAGTCGTGGTGAGCGGCACCCCCAAATACCTGACCGGGCACTGACCCAGCCGGAACCCCAAAATATCAAAGAGAGTCTGCTGAAGCTCAGAGTCAACCCCAGTAATGAAAATGGTGCTCTTTGCTGCATTCGTGGACAACCCCGACAGTGCAGCAAAACAATCTAAAGTCTCACAAATAACTGACAAACTGCCCTCATCAACCTCACTAAAAATCATAAGGTCATCAGCAAAGCACAAGTGAGTAAGGCTGGTACTCTGGCAACGAGGATGAAAGCGAAACCTCGGATCAGAAGATGAACGGTGAAGCAAACCCCGTAAGCCCTCCATGGCAATAACAAAGAGGTAGGGCGAGAGAGGATCCCCCTGCCTGATGCTCCTGCTCGTGCCGAAAAAGCCAACAAGCTCACCATTAATGGCGACTGAAAATCTGGCTGTGGAAAGACACTCCCGCACCCATCGAATCCTGACCTCAGGTATACCTATACAGCCCATAGTAGTAAGAATGAAATCCCAGCGCACCGTGTCAAAAGCCTTGCGAAGATTAGCCTTCAGAGCGCATCAATGCGAAAGCGTCCGAAGGTGATAGTCGCGCAGAAGCTCCTAAGCTAACGTAATACAATTAGATATCCTTCGCCTAGGAGCGAAAGCAGACTGCAAGTCATCAATAAGGTAAGGAAGAACCCCCTTTAGCCTGTTTGCAATTATCTTAGTGATGGACTTATAGATCACATTGCAACAGGAGATTGGGTGAAAGTCAGCGAAAGTGGAGGGATTCTCCACCTTCGGGATCAAGCTGATACGAGTGGAGTTCAGAGCGCCAAGCATGCGCCCTGACTGAAAGAAAGATTGGACAGCCCGAACAACATCACGCCCCACCACGTCCCAAGCCCTCTTAAAAAAGAGGGAGGTATTGCCATCAGGGCCAGGCGCCCTATCATCACTAGTGGAGAACAGTGCATCTCTCACTTTAACATCAGTAATTGGAACAGATAGTGGACGAGCCTGATCCTCAGAAAGACAGGTCTAAAAGAGCTCCGAAATATCCTCACGAAGCAGCCCACTCGGCTCTGTCAATAAGTCTTGAAAGTAGGAGACTCCTGCCTCAGAAACCTCACTATCATCGTTCGTCCTCCTGCCATCAGCACGAATGATAGAAGAGATCCGGCTCCTAGCCTACCGATGCGTGTCAGACTTATAGAAAAAAGGGTACCCTGATCTCCCAAAGAGAGCCACTGGATGCGATACTTCTGATGATAGAAAGCCTCCTCATCCCTACACAACTGTGAGTACTCTCGTGATAGACAATGCTCCTCCTCACAAAGTAACATACTCTCGGGCCCATCATCTAGAGCCCGCTGAGCCTCCGTCCAGGCAACTCTCACCGCCACAACCTGAGCCGCTATGTGGCTATAATGTCTAGCATTGAGGGCCTTCAGCTCACCCTTCAACCTCTTCAGCTTTTAAGTGAGCTGAAACATAGGCGTGCCCTTAATACTAGTCGCTTAAACTGTCCTCACAGTAGGCAGAAACTCCTCATGGTCAGCCCAAAAGTTAAAACTTGAAAGGGAGCCGCGATGTGCGGCGCTTTCCAAGGCCTATAACTACAAAGGGACAATGGTCTGAATACAACGCCCGTGGAAGGAACTCAGCAGATGAGGAAGAATAAGTGTGAAGCCAGCCCTTGCTCACCATGCACCAATCGAGACGCTTTAGAATGAGAGCGTCCCCATCTAACCCATTGGACCATGTGTAATGTAGCCCAAAGAACGGCAGAACTGTAAGCTCAGAATCATGAACACAGTCCCTCAAGTCATCCATGTGGCCAACCCAAGAGTCCTGACCACCTCTTCTGTCACTCGGACTGAGGATAGCGTTAAAGTCCCTAAGGAGTATCCAAGGCTCCCCCTGAAGACCCACGCTGGCTCCTTGAATATGCCTCCATAGCTCCGACGCTATCCCAGCTCGTTAAAGCCGTAGACAAATGTAGTACTGAAGTCCACATCACCTCGGGTATTAGAAACTCGGCAGGTGAGATACTGATCTCCACCCTGTACTCTCACTACACAGTAGAAAGCCGGATCCCATATAACAATGATGCGACACCCACGGGGTCGCACCCCACTGATCAGAAACTACCACCCCTCAGCACAACGGGTAATAGCGGACTCAACAAAAACAGGGTTTGTCTTGGTCTCAACCAAGCCAACTAGACTCAAACGACTGGAAGAGATCTAGCGATGCATAGCACTGATAGTATTACGGTTATTAAACTGTTAACTACCAAACCTAAATTGATAGCTAGCCTTGTGAAAGAGATTGATAAGGTGAGAAGAGAATTGAAAGGGGATGAGAAATTAGAGAATTAGAGAGATTATCCAAAAGGAAATCAGGTTTTTATTGATTGAATGAAGAGATTACAAGAGTTAGATCTATTTATAATGGATCTAGGTACATTGCACTAGAACACCAAAACCCCCTAATCGACTAACTGAATTTGGGGCCCAAACACAAAGAAGCCGCCACTCTTGACCAGCAGGACATTTAACCCGACTCTTGGCGCCAATTGGCCTGCCAACTAATAATTAAAAACAAGACTTAAGCAACTCAAAACAACACGTGAGCTACAAAACCAATTACAACCAAAAACTAAAGGATTTATAACATTCTCTTCCCCTTGAGAAGCTCCTTGTCCTTAAGGAGAAAACTTGGAAATTGACTCTTCAAAAATGTAGGATTATCCCATGTGACCACGCTTTTATCCAAGTTCATCCACCGCACCAAAATCTGCTGGAAAGCTCCTGTAGCACCTGTAATCATCTTCTGCCTCTTGTCAGCAACCAGCCCAAGCAGCAACGCACCATTTGCTCCCACCTCTGGTGGAGACCGTGAGCTTTTAACTCCATTTTCACCTGCTTTTTAAGTAATGATACATGGAACACCGGGTGAATTTATGAATGAGGAGGTAAATCAAGTTTGTAAGAAACTTTGCCAATCTTCTCCAAAATTTTGTATGGGCCAAAGAGAGCACTTAACTTGACGTTCTTCTTGATAGCCAAAGAAAACTGTCTATAAGGTTGTACTTTGAGGTAGACCATGTCTCCAACTTCATAAGTTTTGTCTACCCTCTTTTTATCTGCATAAAATTTCATTCGTGCTCGAGCTTGATGAAGATTGTCGTTAAGAACCTACAACATCTGCTTCCTCTGCTGAATCAAGTCCTCTGCTGCAGAATCTGAAGTCCCCGGCTGCTGCAACATCAATGGGGAAGGAGGAGCATACCCATATAAGGCTTGGAAAGGAGAAGTGCCAATTGATGCATGAACATGAGTGTTGAACCAATATTCAGCTAAGGAGAGCCATTGATTCCACTCTCTAGGCCGTGAGAAAACCATACTCTGAAGGTACTGCTCAATACATTGGTTGACACGCTTTATTTGTCCATCTGTTTGGGGATGGTAAGATGAACTAAGTGCCAACATAGTACCCTACAATTTCAGCAACGCCCTCCAAAAATTGCTTGTGAAGATCTTGTCCCGATCAGAAACAATGGATTGTGGAAACCCATGTAACTTATATATGTTGTCCAAGAAGATCTTAGCCAATCTCTCAGCTGTAACGGGCTGGATGAGTGATATAAAGTGACTATATTTGGTGAAGCGAACCACCACTACCCAAATGACCCCCCTACCATCAGACTTGGGAAGACCTTCTATAAAATCCATGCTTATGTTGATCCAAGCACCCTTCGGAATGGGAAGTGGCTGCAAGAGTCCCTGGTATCTATGATCTCCCAACTTGGTTTGTTGACACACCTCACAAGACTTAACAAAATCTGCCACTACCTTCTTCATACCGTGCCAACTGAAGTATGCCTTAACTCTCTGATAAGTACCTTCAACCCCGGAATGTCCACCCCAAGCTGAGTCATGTGAAGCCTTCACAATTTGATCCCTCAAATAAGTCGAGGAGCCAATGTATAGCTTGTTCTGCACCCGGATGATTCCCTTCTGCACAGATACTTCAGCCTTACTATTAACGACATCTGCATTTTTCACCCAAGCTATAGCCATACACTCTTGAGCAAAGGAGTCTCCTTCATAAGATACTTCATCTATCCAAGATGGCAAAACAACAGACAATGCACCACAAAAACCTTGCTCGTGGTCGTCAAACCTCCTTGACAAAGCATCCGCAGCCAGATTTTCCTTCCCTCTTTTATACTCGATTGCATAATCAAGGCCTAGCAACTTCATTAACCTCTTCTTTTGAATTCTTGTCACTATCTTTTGCTCCAAGAGGTGCTTAAGACTTTGATGATCTGTTCGAATGATGAATCTATGACCATCCAAGTAATGCCTCCATTTCTCAATTGCTAGGAGAATTGCCAAGTACTCTTTTTCATAAGTGGACATGGCTTGATGTTTGGGACTAAGTGCTTGACTCAAATAAGCAATAGGTCTTCCATGTTGAGAAAGAACAGCCCCACAACTAGTCCCACTCGCATCTGTCTCTAAGATAAAGTCCTCAGCAAAATTTGGCATGGCTAATACTGGAGCCACACACATAGCAGACTTAAGAGCATCAAAAGCTGTTTGTGCCTTTTCAGTCCACTTGAATGAATCCTTCTTTAGAAGCTCAGTTAAAGGCTTTGCAATGGACCCATAACCTTTAATGAACTTCCTATAATAACCGGTCAATCCTACGAAACCTCTCAATTGCTTCAAGGTCATTGGAATAGGCCACTCTTGCATTGCTTGCACCTTGGAAGGATCGGTAGAAACTCCTTCATGAGAGATGACATGGCCCAAATACTCGAGTTTGGACTGAGCAAAAGAACATTTTGACAGCTTAGCAAAAAATGTGTGCTGCCGCATCACTACAAATACTTCCCTAAGGTGAATGAGGTGATCCTCATAGGAAGAACTATATATCAATATATCATCGAAGAAAACCAACACTGATCTCCTCAAGTAAGGCTTGAAAATGTCGTTCATTGCAGCTTGGAATGTGGCCGGAGAATTTGTTAAACCAAAAGGCATAACAACGAACTCAAAATGCCCATGGTGTGTTTGAAAAGCAGTCTTGTATATATCCGGCTCATGAACTGTGATTTGATGATATCCTTGCCTCAAATCAGGCTTAGAGAAGAAATGTGCTCCATATAACTCATCAAGAAAATCATCAATAATAGGAATAGGAAACTTATCTTTCACCGTCAAAGAGTTCAGTTGGCGATAATCGATGCACATTCTAGCCATGCCATCCTTCTTCTTCACAAGAATCACAGGTGAGGCAAAAGGACTATGGCTTGGTCTAATGAAACTCATTTGAAGCAACTCATCAACTTGCTTCTCAATCTCTGATTTTTGGGCATGAGCATATCGGTAAGGCCTGCTTTTCACCGGATCAGAGTTAGCTCAAAGCGGTATAGCATGATCTACACTTCTTTGTGGAGGGAGGCTCTTTGGTTGCTTGAAAATATCCTCAAACTCTTCAATCAAAGCTTAAACTTCAGGTTGAATGTCTGGCTGCAGTTCAGCAGGAGAAATGACAAACAATTGCCCAAGCCATTGAATTGCATTCTTCTTGAATCCTTCATGTAAGCGCTTGCCATTGATCAACCGCAACTGTGCTTGATCTGAAATCCCTTGTAATGTGACCTTAGTGCCATGAACTTCGAAAGATACAGTCATTTTATCAAAATCAAACAGCACCGAATTAAAAGACCTCATCCAATCTACCCCAAGCACCATATCACATCCTCCTAAAGGAAGAACTCTAAAATCAAAGGAGAATTGATATTCTTGCATAGACCAATGGAATGCTTGGCACTTGTTTTGAGTAGTAATTGAGTTGCCATCAACTACCATCACAGCTAATGGATGAGTTTTGATGACTTCATGCTTCACCTTCTTCACCAATTTGGGATCAACGAAGCTATGCGTGCTTCCACTATCCACAAGAATGGTAATGGAAGTTCTACCTGCCTTTCCACCGATGTGTATGGTGTTGTGAGCTCCATTCCCGATCAATGCTTTCATAGAAATCTCAACCTCATCTTCAAACAACTCATCGCGTGAACCATGCTCAGAATTGTCCTCTTCAGACCCTGAACTATCAGCCTCAGATTCAGCCTCAACACGAGATCCTCTTGCAGACATCAAAAACTTAGGATTGCACCTATGTTCGGGCTAATATGGCTTATTACATTTATAACATAACCTTGCAGACCTCTTATCCACTGCACGGCCAGCCTTGGTGCTTGATGAGTCTCTTTGATGAGTTTTGTAATTGTTACTCTTGAATTTGCTTTTGTCACTTGAAGATACAAGTGTAGCCTCAATCAATTTAGCATTATTATAGGTCTTGGAGAGTGTCTTTGGCTCAATGGCCTTAACCAAGTTCTTAATTCTTGGCTTTAATTCACTAATAAAGCTTAAGACATAATATGCTCCCGTGGAATGTGGATTAATGGCTATCATGTTAGCACGCAAATTCTCAAATCTTATCATGTATTCCTTCACAGAAGAGGTTTGATAAAATTTATTAAAGCTATCAACAACATCACTTGTGTCCTCTTGACCATACCTCTCACACAACTCTTCCATGAATTGACCCCAAGAAAGACTAGGATTACTCTTCAATACACTATAAAACCATACCTCATGGTCTCCATGAAGACGCACTGCTGCTAACTCCACTTTTTCAGGTTCATTGATGTTATAGAAATGAAAATACCATTCACACCTCCTCAACCATGACTTAGGCTGTTTTCCATCAAACGGCTCGATTTGCACCCTTAGCTGTCTATGAGCGTAACTTCTACCACCAGATGTAGCATCAATACTCAATTATCTTTGCTGTTGATGCAAATGATCCAAAAGGATGAGCGAGTTCGGTTCGAGGCCTATTCTATTGTTCTAAGTCATCGGATGAGCTCTTGTGGTGTGCAACTGAATCAGGAGGTCTGGATTGCAGGCTTGAACACTGACCAAACAATCTGGAATGGCCTGGTTCTATATTTCGATCACGAGCTCCTGCAGCAACCTCAACCATGGAAGGTCAGTCATCAACTGATCTGATATGAACTGAAGGTCCAGCTTCTGCTTGCAACATAGGAGATTTACCACGATTTCTATCCAAACTCTCATTCCTGTCTTGATGAACTTGCGGTTGGACCATAACAGCTGGAGGAATGAGCTGACTTGCAGGTTTAAGAATCGCATTAACTGATGATTCTCCCTGCTTCTTGATCTGATCTTGCAATTTCTCCAGCCTATCCTCCAATTTCGACAATCGATCATCATTTCTTTACTAATTTTCCGACTGCATTTGCTGTAATCTTGAGAACATGCGTTCTTCTGATTGTAATTGTAAATTCGTAATGTGATCACACCATTCCTTCATCTGATCAGTCGTAACATACTCCTTTGAAGTGTTTGAACCAGCAACAGCAGCATATGACACATCTGGTTGAACAGCTGAAGCTACATTGCCACCTCCAGCTCCCGATCGTGTCCTAACTCCATCAGCCATACTTTGATTGTGTTTCTTTGATTTTGCCAGCTCAATTCAAGCAATAGACAACTTGAACCAGCTCTGATACCAATTGTTAACTACCAAACCTAAATTGATAGCTAACCTTGCGAAAGAGATTGATAAGGTGAGAAGACAATTGAAAGGGGATGAGAAATTAGAGAATTAGAAGAGAATTAGAGAGACTATCCAAAAGGAAATTAGGTGTTTATTGATTGAATGGAGAGATTACAAGAGTTAGATCTATTTATAATAGATCTAGGTACATTGCACTAGAACACCAAAACCCCTAACCGACTAACTGAATTTGGCTCCCAAACACAAAGAAACCGCCACTCTTGACCAGCAGGACCTTTAACCCGACTCGTGGCGCCAATTGGCCTGCCAACTAACAATTGAAAACAAGACTTAAGCAATTTAAAATAACACACGAGCTACAAAACCAATTGCAACCAAACACTAAAGGATTTATAACATAAACCCCCTCACATTCCAGCATCATATCATGGGAAACTGGAGAACTATCGCGGACCCCCACGGCCTTTACGGCCACCACGAGTACCTTGAACATCCTGAGTGCCCCGAGTAGCTTGAATACCCCGAGCAACGAGAGCAACAACAGAGTGCGTAACACGAACATCTGGAGCAGGGTTGGGAGGAGCATCCGACGTGGACGCCTCCCTAGACCGCAGCTCAGCCAGAAGAGCGAACAAGTTCGGAGACTCAATACTAGGAACTGTCACCATGGGCCGGCTCTCAACACAAGCAAGAGGCTCATAAATCCCCAAAAGAGCATCCTGAGCCTCCTTAACCTCCATAGGAATAAGAGCCCGACTTAGATCCTTTGACAAGCTAGCTTCCTCACCATCAGCGGACGAATCAACAGCATAATGAGGGGTGTGGGCCGGTGCAGGGCCCAGCACGGGCCTAATAGTGCTCGACCCCAAATTGGGCCCGGTGTGAGCCGCATGTTGGTAAGGACCGCCACCAACAGGCGGTCCACTCTCTCTCTTGCCACCAATGACTCTCCACTCCTCCACCGGTCTAGCGATAATAGCCACGCCACCATCCCCGCCCCATCAATCGCCGTGACACCCACCGGCATCGTGAGGCCACTCGAAGTCTCAGTACCATTTTTATTTTTAGATTTTTTCTTCTTTCTAGGCCCTAGCTCTAAGGTGGCGTTACTAGGAGCCTCCCGAGTAGCAGGAGGTGAACAATCATGCCCAAACACCATACAAGTTGGACAACGCTTTGGCATTCCTTCACACGTGATACCAAGGCGGATCCGAACACCACGCACCACAATGAGGGTCTCCCGCGGCATAGGAGCAGTGGCCGTCACCTCAACACATACCCGAATGTATCCCAAATGAGTACCCTCAGTTGTGACTTTGTCCATGAACAAAGGCCTACCAACGGTACTACTAGCATAGCTAATCCCTGTGGGCTTCCAAAGAGACAAAGGAAGACCCGATATCGGACCCAAACAGGAGCAGTTTGGCTATCCCTACGCACTGTTAGTCCCTCCTTCCAAAGCTGGAGGGACATGTAAATACCCTTGAAGAACCAAGGACCACCTAACAACACGTTCTCAGCTTGCGCCCTAGTGCGAAACCGAAAGTAATAAACTTCTTCATCAGATAGGACACATTCAAGGCTCTTATTCCCCCAGAGAAAACTAGCAATCTCTTGAGCACGAGAGAAGGCCAATCCCGCGCCAATGAGCCTACCCACCAAGCAACGGTCCCATAGATCATTGGCGGAATCTAAGACCTCATCAGGAACAACCCTTAGAGGCTTGCCGTCAACTAGAACAGGCTCAAAATATTGCAAGTGTTCAACTCAGTGGTTCGGACCCGGTCAGCCCAAGTGGCGGTACCTGCACCACCACCCGCTGGTCCTTAACTCTCAGCCATAGCATCACGCACCACAGACATGATGTGTGAGAAAAAGCAGTAAAGAAAACAGGTAAAGAAACCCTAGAAAATTAGGGTTCCAAACCACCCAAAATCACCGCGCACCACCGGCCACCGTACCGGCCAAAATCGGTCGAGATACCGGCCACCGACACCCAACAACAACAACCAAGCAAGAGTCGAAGAAGACTTATGAGAAATTGCTCCTAAAATTGAGAAAGAGAAGAGAGAGAAGTCACGAGTTTGCCCGACTCCCCAAATCGCCCGGCCCAGTTGTGGCCGGATTTTGGCCCCCGCACCTGCCATCGAAGGACGGCGAGGACAGGAGGAGATCATCGGTGATGGTTGCCGGCTGAAGTTGCCACCGTTTGTGGCTCATGCGTCCCATGCCTCAACAACCTACACCCAAAAACCCTAACTCCCTCCTCACTTGTTTTCCCCCTCACCGGTCACCGGTGGCTGCAGGAAACACCCCCAACGGGAAGTTGGGAGGCTGGCGAACGTGTTGCCACCGCACGGAGGCCTAGTCGTGCGCCGCCGCCCCGCCACGCCGCCACCCTAGTCTTAGTCGAACTGTGTCCTACTAATTCGTCTAAGTAGCAAGACAGCGAGTTGAAACAGAACATATCCTGCAATTTCTCCCACAACTCCTTAGCGGTCTTCACTTCCAGAACTTCTGTCAAAACGTCATCGGTAAGACACATCTGAATTGTCGTGAGTGCCTTCTCATCTAACTCCTCCCATTGTGCTTCTATCAAATTCTATGGTTTCTTCTCTTTCCCATCGAAAGCTTTCTTCAAGCCACTTTGAGTCAAGAGGCCCTTAACGCGATCCTGCCATAAGCTAAAGCTCCTCTGGCCACCAAACTTCTCAACTTCGGATCTAATTGTCGATGTCATAGTATCAAATCAAAATAGACATGGCTCTAATACCAATTTGTAAGAAAAAATCTGGAACAAACTTGATATACTCTTATACCAATTTGTTAGGGAAATCTTGATGAGGAAGCGTAAACCCTAATCACTTGATTCGATTCGAATAATATGACTCACACAAACGAGAAGTAAACAAAATATGTGAAAGAAAGAACAAACAAGAAGAACACAATGATTTACGTGGAACCCCCTCCACAATCGAGAGGGGAGAAAACCACTGGTGGAGATGGAGATCTTTATTGATACTGAATGGAAGAATTACAATCACACTTCCTCTTAACAGGATCTATGGAGAATTATAGATTACTCCCTCTGAACTCTCGTAGCACTCAAATATCTGAATTGGAGGAATTATAAAATCACCTCTCTCTCTCTTTAGATGACGGTAGCCTCACTCTGAATTGGATACCAAAACTGAAACTCTAACAGGTCTATTTATAACCCTCATGGAAAAATGACTCCCGATCGATCGGTGCAAGCCCGATCGATCTGCCCTCTCTCGACCAAAACAGGTATTTTTCACTTAAATCACTCGATCGATCGGACATCCCCCGATCGATCGCTGACCCCTCGGCTACCTTTAATTTATAAATACATAAATTTGAGGCATAATCCCAACATTAAGCTTTTCCAAACATTAGTATTACTATCCCCTGAAAATTTAGTTTTTATTGAGTTTTTGTATTAGATTATTATATTTTTAAGTTTTCTTCTTAGTTTTATCTTTCTTTTAACGATTTAACTTAGATAAGTTTTTAAAAGTTAAATTTGTTATTTTTAAGTTTTTTAAAACATTAGTATTAGTACATCTCCCCCCCCCCCCCCCCCCCCCCCCCCTCCCCTCCCCTCCCCTTAAAATTTAGTTTTATTGAGTTTTGTGTTATGTTTGTGCTATTTTTGAGCTTTCTTATTATTGTTATCCTTCTTTTGACTTTTAAGTTTATTTTTCTTACTTTGTATGCAAAATCAACAAGAAACGAAATAATCCCGCGAGATATTGAAATCGAAAGAACACTTCGTCAAATTCGGAAAGCCAAACGAATTGAAACAATGGCTAATGAAAATAATGATAATGAAACAACTGTAAAGGATTATGGTCCCAACTGTTGGATGATGCACTTCTAGCATTCGACGTCCACCCATTACAAGCAAATAATTTTCAAATAAAACCCGCGATAATACATATGATTCAATAGATTATTCCATTTGGCGGTCTACCTAGTGAGGACCCGAATCTATATCACTAACTTTCTTGAGATATGTGATATATTTAAGCACAATGGCATCAGTGGTGATGCCATTCGCTTAATACTATTTTCCTTCTCACTAAGAGACAAGGCCAAGGCATGGTTAATGTCATTACCACAGGGTATCATCACCACATGGGATGATTTGGAACAAAACTTTCTTGCTAAATTTTTTTCACCCGCCAAATTAGCCAAAATGTGGAATGACATTACACATTTTACAATGTGGAATAATTGTATGATGCGTTGGAATGCTATAGAGAGCTTTTAAGAAGGTGACCACACCATGGTTTACCAGTTTGGATGCAAGTCCAAACGTTTACAATGGTTTGGCACCTAATACCCAAACAATGGTGGACGTGGCTGCTGGAGGTGCCCTAAACAACAAGACCCTAGATGAAGTATATGAGTTGTTAGAGGTAATGCCTAGCAACAACTATGTGAGAGCTATTGATCGAACAATGAAAAGGAAACCTGCAGGTATTCACGAAGAAGACGCATTAACCACATTATCTACTCAAATTTTAATGACTTAGGTGTTAATGCCATACAATCTCCTATGCTAACATGTGAGTTTTGTGCAGGAAATCATGCAACCATAGAATGTCAGACAGGAAACCCCTTTGCCACAACCTCTTCAAATCATGGGCAAGCTAATTTTGTTTCAAATTTTCAAAAATCACCACACAATCCCTACTCTAACACTTACAATCCCTAGTGGAGAAACCACCCAAATTTTTCGTGGAAAAACCAAGGGATTCAAAAACAAGCCATTCACGCACAACCAGAAAAGAAAATTTATCTCGAAGATATGTTCAATAAGTTTATGCAAGAAACAAGAAATTTCATGCAACAAACACAAATAAAATTTCAAAATCAAGAAGCTGCTATTAGGAACCTCGAGACCCAAGTCAGACAAATTTCAAAACAACTCTCTGAAAGGTCTCAAGGTTCCTTGCCTAGTAACACAATTACTAACCCACAAGAGCACGTCCAAGCAATTAAATTAAGAAGTAGGAAAACTCTGAATGAACCAACTCAGGTAAACAAGACTGCACAAAATTAACAACCCCTAATCGACCTGTCCACAGACACGAACCAAGAAATTGAGAATGAGGAAGGGACAAAAATCCAAAACAAATATGACCCAAAAAGGGCTGAACCTCAACCCTACAAACCAAAGGTCCCATTCCCTCATCATTTGGAAAGGAAAAAATGGACAAATAATTTGCTAAATTTTTGGAAGTTTTCAAAAAGTTGCATATTAATGTCCATTTTGCTGATATGTTAGAGCAGACGCCCAAATATGCAAAATTCATGTACGAAATCTTATATAACAAAAAGAAGTTGGGAGAATTCGAAACAATGATATAACTGAAGAATGTAGTGCCATACTCCAAAAGAAGTTACTTCCCAAGCTAAAAGATCCAAGAAGTTTCACTATACCTTGCACCATTGGCATCATTAGCTTTGATAAAGTTTTATGTGATTTAGGTGCAAGCATTAGTTTAATGCCTTTCTCTGTGTTTAGGAAGCTTGGCTTAAGAGAGGTGAAACCAACTATGGTATCTCTCTAACTTGCGGACAGATCGATCAAGTATCTAAGAGGTGTGGTTGAAGACGTCTTAGTGAAGGTTGACAAATTCATCTTCCTGGCTGATTTCATAGTACTTGACGTGGAAGAGGATTGAGAGATAATTCTTATTCTTGGATGACCCTTCCTTGCTACAGGAAGGACCCTGATCGAAGTACAATAAGGGAAACTTATTTTAAGAGTGCAAGATGAACAGGTAACCTTGAACGTTTTTAATGCTATGAAATTTCTAACTGACATGGATTCTTATTTTAAGGTTGATATTATAGACATTTTGGTAACCGAGAAGTTCAGGGACACATTCCCTAAGTTACCACTTGAAGCGTGTCTAACCAAGTCAGGGACCTTAGACACTGAGAATGAATTGATAAGGGAATGTGCCCAAGACTTGGAGGATTGCGAACCTTTCAATCCACACCATGAAGAAAGAGTGGGGGATATACAAGCAATTGGAACTCAATAGAGAACAAGGGAAGATGAGCCTCCAAATCTTGAACTCAAGCCATTGCCATCTCATCTCAAGTATGCTTATCTTGGCAATTCTATCACTTATCCTATTATTATTAATGCTTCTTTGAGTAATGTCGAGCAGGAAAGGTTTCTTAGAGTTCTAAGGGAGCATAAATTAGCCTTCAGATGGACCCTTTCAGATATCAAGGGAATTAGCCCTTCATTATGCATGTATAAGATTCTCATAGAAGATAGCTTCAAGCCTACCGTGCATCCACAACGTCAATTAAATCCTGTTATGAAAGAGGTGATAAGGAAAGAAGTTGTTAAGTGATTAGATGTCGGGATCATTTATCCCATATCTAATAGTCCGTGGGTAAGTCCAGTACAAGTAGTTCCAAAGAAAGGGGGGATAACCGTAGTGGAAAATGAGAACAATGAGCTCATCCCTACTAGGACTGTCATAGGGTGGAGGGTACGTATAGATTATAGAAAACTTAATGATGCCACCCAAAAAGACCATTTTCCCTTATCATTTATTGATCAAATGTTAGAAAAACTTGCATGCCATTCATATTACTGTTTCCTTGATGGTTATTCAGGATACAACCAAATTGCTATAGCTCCCGAAGATCAGGAAAAGACCACTTTTACTTGTCCATATGGTTCCTTTGCCTATAAGAGAATGCCTTTCAGATTATGCAATGCTCCTTCCACATTTCAGTGGTATATGATGGCAATCTTTAGTGACATGGTGGAAAATTTCATAGAAGTAGTTATGGATGATTTTTTAGTCTTTGGTGCCTCATTTGATGATTTTTTAGCTGACCTCCCTATGGTCTTACAAAGATGCACTGGCACTAATCTTGTTTTGAATTGGGAGAAATGTCATTTCATGGTGCAGGAAGGGATTGTGTTAGGGCATATGATTTCAGAAAAAGGAATTGAGGTTGATAGAGCAAAAACTGAAAGTGATAGAGCGATTACCGCCCCAACTAAGGTTAAGGGCATTCGAAGTTTCTTGGGTAATGCAGGTTTCTGTAGAAGATTTATTAAGGACCTCTCTAAGACCACCAAGCGTCTCTGCAATTTATTAATGAAAGATGTCCCTTTTAACTTTGGTAGTGACTGTATGCATGCCTTTGAAATTTTGAAGGAAAAACTAGTGTCAGCACCAATAATCGTAGCACCCGATTCGGCCTTGCACTTTGAACTTATGTGTGATGCTAGTGACTATGTAGTAGGGGCCGTACTAGGGCAAAGAAGGAACAAAAATTTTCATGTAATTTACTATGCTAGTAAGACTTTAACGAATGCACAGGTTAACTATGGTACCACTGAAAAGGAATTACTAGCTATTGTTTTTGCATTTGACAAATTTCGTTCCTCCTTGCTAAATTCTAAGGTAACTGTTTACACTTATCACTTTACTCTTAAATACCTTTTTGCAAAACAAGACGTAAAACCGAGACTGATAAGATGGATTTTGTTGCTTAATTCCATTTAGAAGTCTTGGTACAAAAAAAGAATAGAGAATGTTGTCGCGGATCATTTATCACGCCTTGAATGAGAGGACAAAAGTCCCTCTATCAATGAAAAATTCCCGGATGAAAGTCTAATGATGGTAAGCGAGAATCCTACTTGTCCGTGGTACGCTGACATTGTTACTATTTGGTTGCACATGAAGTACCCAAGGACATGACATATCAAAAAAAGAAGAAGTTCTTCGCTGATTTAAAGCACTATTTTTGGGAAGAGCTATTCTTATATAAGCATTGTGTGGACCAAATCATTAGGAGGAAAATTGAGCTCCAGATGGTCAGGACTCTTCATTGTAACTCGTGTCTTTCCATATGGCACAGTCGAGATTCAAGATGAGAAGAAGGCACATTCAAAGTTAACAGTCAAAGGCTGAAACTCTATATTAATGGAGAGCTCGAGCAGCAGAAGACCTCCATTCATCTCAACGAAGTCAAATGATCTACCCGAAAAGTCGAGCTAACAACTATAACTTAAGCGTCTCTTGGGAGGCAACCAAAGTTTTCCGTTCCTTACTTCTTTTCTTCCTTTAATTATTTCCTTATGTTTCTGTATATTTTGTTCGATAGGTTTTTTTTTGAAACAAGTTTGGGGGTAACAGGATGACAACATTCACCATCTAAAAGCAATCCTCAAACCTTGAAAGTATCTCACACCTATTGTTTTGTTCCTTGTATTTCTTCTAACATTGAAGGCATGTTTGGCATGGGGTTTAAACGAGAGGGGGGGGGGGGGGGGGGGGGGGGGGGGGGGGGGGGGAGTCTTTAATAATGCAATTGTTAATGGGTTAAGTATTACCCCATGAAATTTTTTTACATTCACCTTGTTTGGTTGTGCACTTTTAAAGAAGTAAACATTAACTAATGAAACTTTCATTATGTTTGGTTTCAGTGTAACATACTTCTTTTTTATCTTGCACTTGCTAATTCATTTCTTAGGTTATTTTTAATTCTTTTAAAATTTAGTTATAATAAAATATAACTATTTATTAAAACATTGAACAAAATCACCCTTGTATAATTGATGAAGCTTTAAATATTTAAAAAATAATTTTAAAATTATTGAAAATTAAATAATCCCTACTACAATATTGATGACCTATCCCCACCGACATCGCTATTGTTGCCGACCTCCAGTCACCACCGACATCACCCTAGTAGATCTCTCATGCTTTCTATTCGCTTTTTTGAATATTTAATATATTTTTTAATATTAAAATATTTTCAAGCATTTAAAATAGTTTTCTAAATATAAAAAATATTTTTCTTATATTTAAATATTTTTTAAATATTTTAAATATTTAAATATTATATATATTTTTAACTATTGAATTTTTATACATATGTTTTATATTTTATATATTTATAATATTTTTTAAATATATAAATATGTATTTCAAATATTTTATGAATTTTTAAAATAATTTTCTAATTTTAAATATTTTAAAAATATTTAGAATATTTTAGTTAATTTTTTAAATATATAACATATATTTTTATAATATCCAAAATTTTCAAACAATAAACAAGTTGAAAATTTTTTTACCCCTTCCCTTGTTTTGGATGTTGCACTAGGGGGTAGTGCCATGGTTTTAACCCCATTTGGGGGTAAGCTTTTTCTTGGGTTAAATATTAATGGTAAACCAAACAGAGTTCAAAGGAGTGTAATGGTTACCACTGTAACTGTTAGCCCTGTTAACCCCATACAAAACATACCCTGAGGACAATGTTGACTTTAAGTTAGGGGTGGGAGAGATATTTTGGCACATTTTTAAAAAATTTTTGAACTATTTTTTTTGTCCGAAAAGTTTAGTCCTATTTTATCTTTTATAGTCGGCTTTAGTGCCTCCCAGAGTTTGGAGCCTTTGTATGGGGATGTAGATACTGTCGGCCAACAAAAAGATTTTTTATTTCTTATAGTTTAAATCATTAGTCTTTTAAATTTATATTGCACATTTTGACCCAATTTAAATTCATAATTTTTTTTTTGAAAACTTATTATCATGCTTTTTAGGGAATTTTTTTGCTTTTTTTTTTTCAGCTCGTTTACTTTAATTATATTTGAATAACCTGAGAATCAATTATATTTGTGTTCTAATTGCATAACATGATCTATTCCAAGGCACTATCTTGATAAAACTATGGTATCTGAGTTCACTAGTTAGTATAGCTGTTTTACCTTTCTTTATGATTAAAAGATGCTCAAATGTGAAAAATTTGAATCAATTGCATTATGATTATCATTTGCATAATAAACTTTGAAGAGTTATGCCTAAATTTAAACAAAAATATGAAAAAAAGATAGAGAAAATGAGGGAAGCATCTCTGGCACCACTATCTCATATAAACATTTCAAGATATGTGCTGCCCAATATGAGGGCGTCTCAGTGGTGGCGCCTCTTAGCCATGCGGTCATTACCCTGGGGTTAGGAGTTCGATTCTCTCTGAAGATATACTCACGCAGTCATAATGTGGGTCTCTCAGTAGTGGCGCCTCTTATCCATGCCATCATCGCCCAGGGGTCAGGAGCTCAATTCTCACTAAAAGATATACTCATGGACCGGATTGACTTAGGCAGATCAGTCCCTCATTAAAAAAATAAGGGGATAAAATTTTATGAATAACTTTTAATCTTGGGCATACCTAAGAAGTCTTGTTATGAATGGCATGATTTTTGTCATTTATTCAGTTTGAATGTCTTGAGATTAGAAAGAACGAATAAACTTAATTTGCTTTGCCAACTTTTGAATTCGGTCACCTAGGTGATTGATGGGGTTTTCCTTGGAAAATTGTTTTGTCTTCAAAACCTCAAACTTTGAGCATCAGTCATTCTTTTCTAATAGAAATAGTCTTGCTTTGAATTGTGTTAAAAAGATCTTAAAAACATGAGATCTTACGCTTTAATGTTTAGCCTTACTCGATGATGAGCAAGATTTAAGTTTGGGGGTGTTTTGATAAGTCTAATTTAGTATATAATTATTCATATCATTTAGGTTCATTTTCAAACCATTTTACATCAAACTTTTATCGTTTTTGCTTGCTTTTGTTCTTTTTCGCTCCTATTGTTGATTCCTTGCAAAACACTCATTTTATGCTAAATCTAGCTAGGTTCTATAATCAATATCAACAAGCTGAGCGTCGGATACCTCGAGTAGCTGCTAAGGCCGCTGCTGTTGCTGCTATTTTTGGGGATTGATTTCTCGTTTCCTTTGTTTCTTTCTTTTTTTTTTCTTTTTTTTTTCTCCCTTGTATTTTATTTGTAGGAGTTTTTTTTTCTCCTTTTTTTAGGCCTTTCTTGCCTTGTTTCTCCTTTTTTGGATTTGGCTTTGTGTGTTTTTTGCTTCATTTTGTCCCGCTTGCATGTAGGCTGTTTGGACTTGTTGGGGGTTTGCCCCTGTACTCTTGTACTTGCTCTTTTTCATAATAAAATGTAAAAACACTGAATTACCAAAAAAAAAAACCAACAAGAGAATGAAAGATACATCAAACAAAAGTAAACAAAAGGGCTAAACTCATCATTTACACGTCTTAAGGCAAGGATGAACAACAAACATGTACAATTTGTTACACATTACAAATTTGGGTGGCAAAATGGACAAATCAAGACCAAGATGAAAAAATTTGTACAACAAGCATGATGTAAGGACTGAATTTGGGCGGTGGAAAGATGAAAAAATTGAACAAAATCAGCAAAATGAATCAAGTTGCAAGGCATGGGCAGCATGGGCGGCAAAGGGGAGCAATGGGAGTGAACTTGATGTAATTTTTTATTTTTTGAACTTGCAACCTCAAACACTATAAATTAGAGTATTTGGGAGGTCTTTAGGCATCAATTCATCCAAAAAAACAAAAAAAAAAAACCTCAAAACAAAGTAGTAGAAATATAGGTAAACTGTGAGGAGAGGAAAGAAGAGTTTGGTTTGCAATTTTACATTTTAAGTTCTTTTCTATCTTTTTCTTCTTTAAGTTCATGGATTTTGTCTTAGTTTTTCTTTATTTTATGTATACGATGAACTAATTTTGTCTTTCCAAGGCTAAGATGTAGCCTAAGTTAATGTACGCTCTTTTCTAATTCAACGTATTCAAAGTTTGTTTATTGCGCTGTTTGATAGTATATTAATTAGGATAGTAATGGTATACACTTTATTAGGATAGTATATTAGTCTCCTAGGGAGCGTTATGATACTGTAAGACCAAGGGAGAAACAGTGAGTTAAATATGTTGAGGAAACATATTAGTTAAGAATAGTTCTCACTTGACTAATTACTTGTTACGCCACCTCTCCCAAAGTAACGGGTAAATTGCTTAGCGTATCGTTGGACACACAAAGAGAATGGTCAGGTGAATTTTATACTTTGTTTCCTAAAATTATTAATAGAAGTTCACAAGACTCAAAATATCAAGTGGGAGCGAGCTTCTAAATGAATGCTTAGGGCCTCCATTATTGGTCTAGCAGTACAGTGGGTTGCATTACTTTCTGAGGAGGATGTTAATCCGCAGAATACAAGGTTAGACTTCTGTTAGGATGAATTAAAGTCCAAGCAATCGAGTATAGCCACACCGACATAGAGTATATTGAGACCTTGTATGGATGTTCAGGTAAGGATTTACACTTGACTAGGGTCTGTATTAGCCTCCCCGAGGAGCCCTGTTATATGACCTTTGAGGTTGAGGGAAAAGTGGAGTGTTAAATATGTTTAGTAAAGAGTTCACAAAAAAATATATTTATTGAGAATTGTTCTCACCCTTCTAATATTTCAATTCGGCCTCGCCGACGGGGAGCTCTGGGTAGTTTGGTTGGGTCGCCACAGCATATATGTAAGTGTCGGATTGTGAACTCTAAACTTTGATTGTTTGCTAAAAGTAAGAAAAGTAATCATGTATGTCATATGACTTATTTTATAGTTTTTAGTTTAAGACTGGTTGTTAACTTATGCATCGCGATTAATATTGGTATATCTTACTTGTCTGTTATGTTTTGTTTGCTATGATATGATATGTTTTTGTACATGTACAGCACTAAGAGATGCTGAGGGTTCTCTAGATTGTTGCTAGTAGATCTACTAAGCTGAAAAGAATGTTTAGAATGTTAGTCTAAACCAAATGTTAGTCAGTTGCAAGATTCGGACATTAGATGTCGAATGTATTCTAGTATTAGATACTTGAAAGTTCAACTATAGTGGATATGATCAGATATTTGAAAAGAAGTGTTTGATTAGAAAACTGATAGCATGAGAACAATTAAAGAGAAAGATGATCGACACACGATTGCGTTAGGAAAGTTCAGTTCAAGTGAGCATCATATGACGATGGCTCATTTAATTGAATGAGAATTCTTGATGAAAATATTGATAGCCAATCTCAATAGGATATGATCCTAACTTGCCCTTCAAGGTATTTCAATCGATTTAGCTTAGATACATTTAGTAATAGAGATTGCTCATTGTCTGAACTAATGTAAGTATAGTTTAAGAGAGAAGGTGTCATGAGAACTAAGGGAAGAGTCTATATAGTGTAAGCATCTATCTTAGGATTAGGAACCTTAAGAGGATAAAATAAAACATGCATCAAAATAGTTTTGTCTCTTTTACAAAAGCCCTGGATGTTAGTTTTCTAAAAGGAAATGCCTAGTATTTAGATACTGTTTTTGACAAGACCTAAAGTGAACATGGTAGGGTATTTGATATTCTGTCTCCTCTAGTTGTGACTAGTAGGTAGTTCACTAGTGTTTTGGTGAATGGGCTTTCAGTAAGGGCATCAAGAGATAATAGATTAAGTGAAGCAATGTAGTTTTGTATTTGAGTAACTACCTTAATGTACTTTAGAAATTTGATTTCTATTTGCTATTTTCTTTAAAATAGTCTTTCGATTATTTATCTGAAAAATAAACTGATAGTCAAGTAAATAAAGTGTTTATTACAATGGGTACATTGGTAGATAGTTGACTTATTTTAATCAGGACTACGTTAATGGCTATTTATTAGTCTAATACATGCTAGACTGCATAACCATATAAAAGAAGAATTTACGGAAGCCATATAACTCTTAAGTGGTACATAATCTTAGGTCACCTTAATCTAGTATGATTCAAAAACTAGTTTAATATGTCTTATGCCATCATTAAGTACTAAAATGATAACTAGTGTGTGAATTATGTTCAAATTAATGGTGACTGAAAGAGCCTTTAAGAGTAAAGGCAGTAGAACCACTGAGCTGCTAGAACTTGTTCATAAAATGTTTATAGATTGCTAAAAGTTCAAGTGAGCGGAAGCGAATAGTATTTCACAAAGTGTTCAAGAATAAATTAGTCAATTAGTTGATATATGGATATACCTATGAAGACTAAAGTCTTGAATCCTTTGAATGGTTCAAAGAATTAAGGACTTAAGTTGGGATCAGTTAGGTAATTATATTAAATCACTTTGATTAGATTGAAATGGTGGTTTCAAGAGAATTCTTATTTTTTCTTATTACAAAGCATTGTAGAAGGGATCAATATTGTGTAATTGAATATGCTAAGATTCATATGATGAGTCCCTTCTACATATCAAAAGGTTTGTTGTGCAAGAGATTTTAGAACGTGGTCTAAAGGAACAACAGATAGCTTGTGTTGGATAGATTGATAGTATGAGATACTATGTCTCAACAGCATGATACAACTTATAGTGTCGATGATGTATTCTATATATCTTCAACCAGGTTATTGTCACACTAAGTACATGAGAGCTTTGGTGTAGTGGTATTATGGCAGGGGTCACCTGATGGATTCATGTCTTCAGCCTTAATGGTTAAGCATGATAGTGAATCTGATCATTTAGACTATAATGAAACTCTTAAATATAATGATGCAGACCAATTGGTCAGGGCAATAAAAGTTAAGTTAAAGTAGTTCTATTTTAATTAAGTCTGGAAACTTTTAGATGTGTTGAAAGACAGTAAGTCCATTAGATTGGATTTAAATAGATCTACAAGTATAAAGAGTTCATTGGACAAGAAGGTAGAGACCTTCAATGCTAGATTGATGGCAGTTGGTTAATACCTTATGGGAAGGGATCATCTTTGGTGAGAACTTCTAGCCAGATGCTATGCTTAAGTCCATAAGGCTGCTCTTATCCATTGTATCTCATTTGTGATGAGGTATGGGAATGGAAATCAAGGCAACATTCTCTGAATGTTCATCTCGATAAGGTTATGTATACAATATAGCCAGACAAGTTTTTTGACAAGAGTCAGGAGCATATAATATGCAAACTGAGGAAGTGTATTTGTAGACTTTAATAAGCATTTTGTTCACTGAATAGTAGATTCGATGACATCTTTCAAGTCCTATGGATTTGGATCAATGGTTAGTGAACCATCAGTGTACGAGTGACATAACAAGAAAGTAGTGACTTTCTAAGTGTTGTATATAAATGACTTCTACTCATTAAGATGTCATGATTGGATAGGAAATGTTAAGTAATAATGAGGCATTAGTTTGTATAAGTCATTAGTATAATTCTTGTTAGTTGCTTTGGTCAAGATATTAGTTGATTGTTGGTCTTGTTTGGCGGCTGGGGTTGTTAGGTCGGTTAGGTGTTAGTGTCAAGTGCAATGTATTAGCTCTAGTATAAGTAGTGTCTTTGCATTGTAATCTTCATATATTGAATGATAATTGTTGATTTAATTCTCTCTCTCATCTAAATTCTTTCTATTTCGCATCTCCTTCACTTCTCTTCTCACTAAACTCTATCCTATCCTAGGTCATGAAACAAGATTGATCTTGATTCATGAAAATTGGTATTAGAGCCTTGATTTGATTCCAAATCAAGTTCTTGATCAAGAATTGTGTTTAAATAAAAAAAAAAGTTGTTCTGATTTTCACGTGCTGCAGTTATTCACTGATTATTTTGCTCCTGCGCAGAAAATTGAGGATTTCATTTGGCTTAGTTGAATCTACCTTAATTAGGTTGAGTTTGTATCGAATTAAGTTCTGTTGTTCTGGTTGCTATTGATCAAGCAGCGCAAGTATTGGTGCAAGATCTAGGATTCCAGTGTTGTGCTGGTGCTACACATTTGAACTGTGGTGCTGATTGGTTGATCGAAGCTCAAGTGCTGCTATAAGATCGTTTTTGATCTACTTCAGTTCGAAGGCTTGCAGTTAAGGTACTGTTTTATTGACATTCTGCTGAAATTAGCAAGATCGGCTGCAGTTAGGCTTTTGCTGTGATTAAGTTGCTTGATAAGATTGAAGTTGATCAAGAAAATCTAGTTTGAAGTTGTGATTTAGTTGATCTGAAACTGAACCTAAGAGTTGCTCGATTATTTGCTGAGGTTAACATAGCTCTGCAACAATTTAGCTTAGTGTTTAGATTAAACAAAGCAAGAATAGTTACGTTGATCTAATTGTGCTGCTTTTAATTGCGATTGAGCTTACATTAACTCAAGAAGATCTTGTGAGATTGATTGTACACGATTCAAATCACAAATTGCTACTGATCTTTAATTCTTCATTCGAACAGAATTCAGAAATGATTAGATAATGTGGCAGGGACTTAGACTTGTTGCTCTGGTTGAAGTGGTTGAGAATTTAGTACCAAGCTTCTTGCACTTCTTTTTGTGGAAGCTTAATTTGAATTGGTGCTAAGTCTAAACTTGAATTGCTAATATACATTTGCTAAGTGAACTTAGACAACCATCCTTACATTGTCTTGAAGATCTGGCCAGAAGAAGGAGATTTGTTGCAATGGTTGGAGGTGTGACTACTCATTCACAAGCTGCAACCTATGCTGAAGTAGCTACTGGAACCACCCCTAGTGCTGCTGGTGTGGCTTCTGGTGGTGTTGCTAGAGGTATTCCCGATCAAATGCCAATGTGGCAGCAGTAAATGCAAGATATGTTACTAGCTTTTGAGAAAAGATTTCTCATGAGACGAGAGCAATTTGAACAAAAACTCGAGCAACGGGTGAATGGGATGCAAGAACAACTTAATAGGCCAACAATTCATCTTGGTGCTGGAAAGCTACCTATAGTGCAACAACAAGAAGGAAATTCAATACCTTCCACTTCTGCTGGAATTAAGAATGCACCAGTTGTACCACCCCAAGTTTGCCCTCAAGATCATATAGCACATAGACAAGTGGTAGAGCAAGGAGAGACCGTGGCAACAGTGAGGAGAGCTGGGTTTAGACAACCAAAAGTTGAGCTTGATGCTTTCAATGGTACTCAACCACAATCTTGGACGCGAAGATGTGAGAGATACTTTAGATTCTATGCTACTTCGGAGGCAGAAAAGGTTGAGCTAGCCGCGATCTATTTGCAAGGAGATTAAGAAGTTTGGTATCATGGTTTAATCCTTAGCAATCCAACTATAACATGGCAAGAGTTTATGGACGAATTGTGTGAAAGATATGGGGATGAAGACCAGGGAGATGTAGTGGACAATTTCAACAAGTTACTCAAGTGAGTAGTGTCAAGGAGTACATGACTAGGTTCGAAAATTTGAAGGCAAGGATGATGCCCATTCATCTAGGGGCAAATGAGGCCTATTATGTTTCGAGCTTCATTAATGGTCTCAACTCCAAAATCAAGAACCTTATCAAGGCACTTAATCCTCCAACACTATCTAGAGCTTACTCGAAAGCAAGATTGTATGAGTCCACATTATTACCCAGTTTTGAAGAAGTCCAAGGTGGTAAAGCATTGAGTTTGGAAATGAAAAGGGCTCAAAAGCTATGCTAGAAATGTAATTAAAGGTACTACTTTGGTCACATGTGCAACCCTCAACATCTCATAGTTCTAACAGGAAATGAGGTTGATGTGGAGAAAAGGGGAGATTTTGAAGATTGTGCTGAGATGGATGGAATTCAAGAATTGGAGGCTATAGGTTGTGGATAAGCCTACACTGTCCGAGTTCCATATGAGATCCTAGCTGCTTTTGGGCAGCATTACAATAGCCTGCACAAGGGATGCTCTTACAGCTGCAATTCTAAAGTTCAGTGCAACAACATCACCGGCTCACATCAAGGTTGAGTTCTTCAAGTCCATGCTATCTCATAAGATTCTTGGGGACATGAATCTCTAAAAGGGGAGTATTGTTATGATTGGATAAGAAATGTTAAGTAATAATGAGGCATTAGTTTGTATAAGTCATTGGTATAATTCTTGTTAGTTGCTTTGGTCAAGATATTAGTTGATTGTTGGTCTTGTTTGGCGGCTGGGGTTGTTAGGTCGGTTAGATGTTAGTGTCAAGTGCAATGATTAGCTCTAGTATAAGTAGTGTCTTTACTTTGTAATCTTCATATGTTGAATGATAATTGTTGATTGAATTCTCTCTCTCGTCTAAATTCTGTCTATTTCTCATCTCCTTCACTTCTCTTCTCATCTAAACTCTATCCTATCTTATCCTATCCTAGGTCATGAAACAAGATTGATCTTGATTCATGATATAAGAATGGTGTAGAATAGTTATGAGCTATTAATATTTATTTTTCTAGCTAGTTTAAAATGAAAGAACCAAGATGAGCACACTATGTCCTTAGGGTCAAGCTTTAGTGAGATTGTAAGAAAGGATATTGAGTTTATCATGGGTCGTTTGTTTCTAAAAGGGAGTATAGACGTTATACGTCAGAATTCTATTTCCCTTTGTAGTGGGAGTCTTTATATGGTAAAGAGTGAAGCAGTCTTGTATTGTTTATTTCACTATGGAAGTCAGGTGCTTGATAGCTATGAAGTTGTTGAGTAGACTAGTTGACTCAGTAGGTTCCGAGTAGATCAATGATTGTCATCAAAGAAATGAGACAGTGACAGATCCATATTAGTAAAGTTTTTAGTCAAAGAGTTGACATATCCCTACAGGATAGTTATGTAATGTAGGGCTAATTGGTTTAGGACAAGTGGGAGATTATTAGAATTGGTGTCCTAGAAAACTCAATTAGTTAATTTAAATATTAAAGAAATGAAATTGCTTTATTTATTTATTGTCTAATTATGTTTTATGAGTCAAACATGCATGCTATTGTTTTCTAAAATGTTCCAGGAGATGGATATAGTCCAAGATGACATGTCAGGTTTGGTTTAAGTGGTCAATGAGATTGAACCACAGATAGACTTAGATCAACCTAATGATACATTGTCAAAGTATGTTCATAGTCGGTGATAAGCTTGGACAACTTGTTTGATAAGACTATAATATCATACTTTTGATGACTTGTCTTTGTCATGTGTATAAGGATTCCAAGAGTATCATGTTGGTGCTATCAATGAGATTGGAACACTGAGTAGAACCATCTGAATTAGTTTTTTCTTTAACTGCCATCAGAAATCATTAATTCTATAAGACGATAACTCTAAATCTAGGAAACAATCTGAACTTGTGCATGGATTTTTTGTTGCTTTGATGTGCCAAAAGGATTAGTCAAGTTGACTTGAATGTTACGTATGTTAGGTAACGGCATGAAGTGTGGCGGCAACAGTTGTTTTACGTGGAATCTATAGTCTCTAACGAGATAAAGACGTCCCCTTAGTCGATTCACAAATATACGAACATATTCTAGAATTTTTGGCTAGAGTATTCCATATGTTTGACATTTGAAATTAATGCATAAATTATTTTTATATTATTGAATTGATCAAGAAGGGCGAATCGGGAACTATGGCGAAAGATGTGATAAAAGCAACGATAGTTAACGTTACTTTTGCTCACAGATATCTACTAGATAGGTTTAATTGTCATAATAAAAGCTATTTTTAAAATTCTTGAGTGAATATATTTAATTCTAGGGTGCAGTAAAACTTATTTATTGGAATTAATTTTTATTAAATGGTAGTCAATTGCTATCATGAGATGATAATCAGATTTGGTCCATTTGGAGCTAAAGTTAGATTAGCTCTGAGGTCCCTTCATAAGCCTCAACTTAAGCACTGTTTGAAAATATTGAAAAATAAATTAATGGGATAAATTATTTATTTATGAGATATATAAAGTTTTATGCTAAAGAAATATTCATGAGATGAATATATAATACTATAAGTTATATCGAGTGTTAAACAAAAAAAATTGTAAAGGAAAAAGGAACAGACCCAGTGCCTCAAGAGCTCCCGCCTACGTAGGGTTTGGGGGGGCGGATGTACGCCGCCTTCCCCCTTCAGGGTGTTAACCTAAAGAGAGGCTGGTTCCCAGTGCCCCCAACCTGAGGGTGAGGACTTCCCAGAAGGTCACCCATCCTGGTACCACTCTCACCCAAGCACTCTTAACTTCGAAGTTCCAATGGGATCCAGTGACTGCGTGTTGGTGCCCTATTTGGTAAACCTAAAAAAAAAATAATAATAATATATATATATATATATATATATATATATGTATGTATGTATGTATGTATGTATATGTATATGTATATATTACATGAAATAAACCAGGTCCTGCGCGTGTAGCATAAGCGTAGGGAATCAGCTATTGGGTTGGGCGCGCTTGTGTCCAAATACAAAAAAGATAAAGTGCATCGCGGACATCAGGTACGCAAGTGGCACAGATTTCACCCTGGCATGGCGTTATCCACACACTGACGTCAATTTTTGTTTTGTTTATGTGTGCAAGTTTTGGGTGTGAGTTAAGGAATTAAGTTTTTGTTTAGGGTCTTGGAACCTGGTTTTCTCTCATGATGAAAACCTTTAATTTTTGTAAGGTTTTCTGAATTATTGTTTAGCATTTTTTTTTAAAAGTTATTTTTTGGAAATATTAAAAGGAAAAAAATAAATATTTTTGGGAGCCCACACTCCTGGTGCTAGAAGAGGTCATTGCGAAGAAAACCTTAAGGTTTCAAGAAACCTTAGTCCAATTTCACGTCTTCGAGTTAGATTCGGGATTTGTGCTTGAGGTATGTTTAGTTAAATATGATACATTTAATTTTTTTTTCCTTCACTTCGTTTATTCTACATACCATGTTCATATTAGTTTTATTCGATGTTTTTTGTTTCCATATATGAATCTATTAGAGTAAGATCTAGACCTAATTAAATAGTTTAATTAGATCAGGGCTTTAGATTTAAAGTTAAAAATTTTTAAATTGAAGTTCCACTGTGTTCGCTCTAGTTACTTGGGGAAAAATATTTGAAATATGTTCCTAATAGAAACGTTTTAGGAAATTAACCTGCGCTAAGAAGCATTGGAGCTCCTTTTTACTTGAAGGTGGTTTGGCCTATTGAATGGCCTTAATCTTATTAATGTCCACCTCAATGCTCCTCTAGTCTACTAGAAAACCATGAAAGTTTCCAACGCATTCGCCAAAGGCACAATCTAATGAATTCATTTTGAGGTTGTTGGTCCTTGTTCTAAGGAACGCCCCCCTCAAGTCTTCCAAGTGTTTAACTTGGGACTTTGATTTGAGCACAATATCATCAATGAAGACTTCCATGGTCTTGCCGAAGAGGTCATGAAAGATCATGTTCATGGCTCTTTAGTAGATGGCACCAGCATTTTTCAAACCAAACGGCATAGCCACCCATTTAAAGGTTCCTATTGATCCAGGACACCTGAGTGCGGTCTTATGGGTATTGTCTGAAGCAATCATAACTTGGTAATACCCACAGTAGCCATCCATAAAAGGCAAGACTTCATGCCTCGAGGCTGAGTTAATGAGTACGTCAGCAATTGGCATTGGGTATTCATATTTTGGGGTGGTTGCATTAAGATCTTTAAAGTCAATATAGACCTTGATTTTACCTTTTTTCTTAATGAAAGGAAAAATGTTTGCGAACCATTCAACACACCTGGCGGTGCTAATAAATTTGGCCTTTAAGAGTCTTTCGATCTTCTCCTTGAAAAACTCAATAACTTGTAGAACATTCTCCTCTTGGCCTGAATGATGGGCCTCGAGCCTGACTTGATAGGAAGTCTATGCTCATCCATCTTTCTGTCTAGGCCAGGTATCTCGTAATGGTCCCGAGCAATGCAGTCCTTAAACTCATGAAGTAAGGTCAAATATTGCTCTCTTTGCTCCTCAAAGAGTAGAGCACTCGGATAGGTAGGTCTTGGGTCTTCTATCAAGCCCAAGTTAACCTCGAGGATGAGGTCTTGAACTTCAGCCCTTAAATCCCCCATCTTGGCTGGTGCTGCTCTTAAGTTAGAGAGTTCCAGTTTTTGTTTCTTGCGTCATCTAGACCTCGAAGCCATTGAATGGTTGTTCAGCCCAAAGTTGATCCTCAACACGCCAAGTCATGAGCCTTTGGTCCATCAATGGGAGGTCTTAGATCCCTCGTATAAGGGTTCTTGCTTGCCTTGGATATCTCCTTCTTCAAGAAGGGCCCTCATGCTTCTCTAGAAATCAGAGTCTTCAGACTCTACCTCAACTTGACCAGCCTCAACTTTAGTGAGTGCGCTATTCAGGATGGCTATTGTGTCTTATTGTTGGGTAGACTGTGGAGTGGTCCTTTTGACGTCAAGTGGCCCCATGCCATCTTCATTGAAATTTGCCTCAATGTAGTTGGAGCAAACCATGAATGGCCTGTTATCTGCCATAACAATCTCATACTTGTCATGGTTCCAGAAGATTATCAACTGGTGCAATGAAGATGGGATATAATAAATGGCGTGCAACCAATCTCTCTCGAGTAAGGCGTTGTAGCTTGATGTAGTATCTACTACAAAGAAAGCTGTTAGCTTATTTAAGCTACCAACAATTAACTCAATCATGATGACCCTTTTAGACTTAGTAATAATAGCTCTGGAAAAGCCACATATTGCAATATATGAGGTAATCAGGTCATCTTGAGATTTACTAATGATCCCCAACATATAAGAAGGCAGGATGTTGATGGTTGCACCATTATCCACTAAGACCCTATTCACCAGAATGCCATCAAATTTGGCCTTGATGTATAAGGGCTTAATGTGTTTATTAGCAGTATTAGGCCCATCAAACATCATCTTTATTATGTCAGATTTGGTTGTTGGGGAATTAACTTTAAAAGACAAAGGATCGGAGTTACCTTTGGTGGCTGATACTTCCGCCAGAAGTTCCACCTAGGGAACCTCGTCCACTGCTATAACATCCCCCTCGAGACCTTCTTGACTGTTAGTTGCCATGAACTCCAAAGGAAGGAGCGAGATAGTTCTAACATCAACCTTTTCAGGGAGCGTCCCAAATTGTATTTGGACTAGATAAGTTTCCTTTTCAAGGCTACTATCCATGGGCAAGTCATGATCATGCTTTTGAGGACTATGATAATTTAGTATGTCCTGTGCTAGAGGTCGGCCTTTTCAACCAACCACTGGAGCTTGAGACTCCTCCATAGGTTGGGGGAAGTCCTTGTGGAAGTCATTCTCGATATGAGACCATGTTAGGTTAACATGGCCTAAAGATTCCACTATGTTGATGCTGAGAGGGGAATACTCCTCTTTATTTTCAACTGATTTTCGAGCCAGTGAACTCTTGGCAAGTTGGTCCCATCAAGATTCTTGTTTTTCAGAAGATGAAAACTGGTCCATCTCTCAAGCTTCTTGTGTGGTTTCCCTTTTCAACAGTTGCAATAGGTTTGGAGTCAGTTGTATGGGCTCAGTTTGCTTGCACTAGCAAACCTTGGCTTCCATTTAAGAGAGCCTAGTTAAGCAAGTATCGATCTGAGTCCTTTGGCGAGCTGTCTTTTTCTGCAGTTGCCTCTTCTTTTGGGTTCGAGTAAGACTAAGGGACTAACCTCCTCTTGATTGAGATGACTCCTCTTCCTTACATTACCAAATCAGACCCTGGAGGTTTGGTGCCCTGACTGTCGTGGTCCTTGACTAGTGCCACGTCTAGTAGGTGGTGTTTCGAATTCTCCTTGGATGCCTGGTTCTCATAATGATCCAGATCTTTTAAGCAAGACCTCGAGGAGGTCCTATTAGTGATGTCTTTGTTGAGGGAGCTGGCGTTTTCTTTGGGGAAAGGCTCAGCTTCTTCATTTCAAACACCAACTTGTGGCCACAACCGTAGAGGTCATGTGTAAGGCGCAAGAGCTTCCTCGACACTTGCTTATTGGAAGCAAAGACTGTCTGCCAATGGTTGTCAATAAGAATTTCCATGGCTAACCCATCTCTTTTAGAGAGAAGAATAATTCCTTCCTTTGATTACTTTTTTAGGGACTTGCTGAGCGTAACACAATCGCTCGTCAGATGTTCAGCCGTGATGTGCCACTTACAGCAATCTTCTAGAAACCTCACCGAAGTACTAAGAAACCTCAATGTTCTTGACTCCAGTAGCCTGTCAAACAAAGCGTTGGCTACAACCAGACTATCTTTGTCTATACATATCCTGCGCAGAGATCTTCCATTAGTTTGGCTGTAATGGGAATTATAAGGCTTTGCTACCTCAATTATATTAACAGGGGTAGGACTAAGGAAGGGATCCTTATTAACGCCCATCTGTCCTTCCCCAGGGAAGATCAATTCCCTTGCTTTTATGGCATCTTGGACCACGTTTCTAAAAATGACGCAGTTCTTTGTTGATTGGGTCAACGAATCATGCCATTTATAGTATGCCTTCCCCTTAGTAGCATATGGGTCAGTGGGTCAGGCTTTTTATGTTTAACCCTAATATTAAGTTTGCTATTTTCCTTATTTGCCTCAAGCCAATCGAATATTACGTCAGCTCTTGTGAGGTCAAACAAATACTTTCTCAAGTCTTAGGATTGGTAAGATTTCCTGGCTTTGATATCCTTCTTAAACAAAGGATTGCAAACCATAGGTGCCCCCTTGACATATTTAGAAACATCAATCTCATATGGAGGATCTTCATCCTCTTAGATTAGGTCGTGTATGTAAGTCCCAGACCCATTATGCCATTCGAGCCAAGTCAGCATGGAAGTTCCTAGCTCCATTCTTGGGAATTGAGCCTGGAATTGCCTGGACATGTCATCCCAATAATAGATGGAATTAGGCGGCAAGCTAATGTAGCACAGAAAAGCTGTCCCAGTTAAGGAATTGGGGAATAGTCTCAGCTTGAGATACTGATAATCAACTGCTTCTCTACACTAGCAATTGAATCTTGCCAAGTGCTTGACGGTAGACATAGTCCCTTCTTTAGAGAATAGGGTAGACGGTGGGATTTTGTATCCCCGAGGAAAAGGGTAATCCCTGTCAATGTAGTTAGGGTAAGGCATATTGTACAAGGGTCTATTGACCCTTATGAGGCCTAGCCCATACATCTGCCCGACGAGGACAACCAATTGGTCCTGTAGGGATAGGTTAGGCACATGGTTATGTGCCTGCCATTGCTCTCCAAGTGGGTGAGGATCTCGAGGGGGATCTGCAGGATACCCTTGAGCACCCATCACAATTGAGTCTGAGAATTGTTGTTGCACCCCAAACCTGGGGTAACCCCCCTGATCAATTTGGCCATGCGCTTGGTTGGCCACAAAGTATGTCCTAGGAGGACTAGGGTTATACAACATTCTGGGGAGCACACCAATATTAGCAGGTTTTTGGGTCATCTTTCTTTAATCAGTCCTCAAGTCATAATTTTGAGGAAGTCAGTGGTTAAATTGCCCCTTAGTGTGGTAAGCATGAAGAGGTCTAGGGAGGAAAGGCTGGCTCTAAGAAGTGGGTACTTGTCCTTGCATTCCTACTTCAAGTCCTTGAGTGAGCCTCAAGGTAACCTCTCTACCTGAGGAGGGCATGAACGGTTTTTCCCCCCACGTCTCAGGGACAAGAAACACTGGCATATTGGCATTGTGTTCCATCGAGGCCAGAGAAAAACTTTGATTCGAAGGGTTAGCAACCCCAAGGGGACGTTGTTCTTATGGTTGGATTCCAAGTGTTTGACACTTGGGTTAGCCATAACTGGATTTTCTGTTCTCTCAAGGATGCTATAGTCAGCTTGAGTCATTGGTAATTGTGAGCTTGAAGGAGCCTTGTGAGGATATCCAGTTGGCGCTGACAGAAGAGATGCAGGCCTAAGTTGCCTGATATCCTCTCTAACGGCTTGAATCAAGCCATTGTGAACCTCAACCTTTCTAACCAAATAGGCTTAACCCCAACTACTATCAGTCTTGCCACATCCTTAGCAATAAGGGTAGTAGTAGAAGAAAGGGTTGAGTTCATTTTAACTAAGACTCTGTCTGTCTCTTTGTGAAGCCTATCATTCATTGAGGTTCCAACGTTATTTATCATAGCTCTTATGGCAGCGGAGTTTTCACACCGGGCCACTAGATTATGCTCTGTTTTAGCACATTGTCTCTCAAAGGCTTCTGTCGTTGTTTGTTCAACTCCTTGGTCCACGACTTCTAAACGGAGTTTAAGCATAGTTATGAAACTCTGGCGAGAATGGTCATCTAGCGCAATGCGTTCATCTTCCGAGATGTCATCATCGCCACCACTCTTACTACTGTGGCTTTGACTCGATTCATTCCTTCGTGTTATATCACTTTATTCAAGAGGACGCTCAAGTAGGGGATCTAATCAGGGCTAAGCCCTTTGGTTCTAACCATCGGCGAATGGTCTGAACTTACATCCTAGTAATCTACGATGGGCTAAAGATGATGAAGTCTCATTTTAAGCCTCCCATTGTGGTTGCCAAAGGGCGTGTTTTCATTATTCTGTTTGTAATTAAGTGTGACGTGGTTTCCATAAAATGACAACAAAAAAACGTGCAAAAGGGACTCACCGCGTCTTGGGAGTGAGCCTAAATCCAAACTACACATCTTTGACCTCAACCGCTCACCATTTTTGAAGAAAAGGTTGTGATATTTTGGTGTATCTAACTTCGATCATACCGTGAATTCAGCTTATGCTACAATTAAGAAGACTTGGTTAAATATTTTTGTGGATTTTTAAATATATAGTAATAGAAAAGTAAAGGGATATGGACCTAACTCAAGTGGAAGTTACAGTGACGGAGCAGCGCTCACAGAAACCTTTCCTCATATACTTAAAAGTCAGGAAATGGGATGGAGACAAACCCAAGAGCTCAGTAGTCTAATTACAAGCTCGAGTCAATTAGGTTTTTTAGCTTGGCACCCTTGACTTATAATAACTTAAATGAGTTTAGTCTGGCAAGATTAAGAAGGAGAAAACCGTATTCAGGTTACTAGACTAGGACCAATGTAATCAAGGTCAAGCCTTGGCCGTGAAAGCTCTAATCAATAGTGCGAACCTAAGTTCACCTGACTTATCAAGAAATGGCGCTACTGTTAAGACAAACGCAATCAAGGTCAAGCCTTGACCATCAAAGCCTTAAACTAGGGCCTCAATTAACTCGTTGAAATTTAGTAATAGATCAAAATAGGAAGTTCATACTTGAAACCCGAAAGATTGTATTACTAAAGAAGCAAGTATAACAAGTTCTATGCTAAGTGAGCTATGCTAAGTTACGCTACTCTTAAGAAAATGGCACAAGTGTGCTATAAAAAAAATTGAAGAATTTTTGTATTGAGTGTGTGTACTAATTTGGACTACAATGTGTACTAATTTGGACTGCAACATAGTTCCTTTATTTATAGACAAACTAAATAATGACTGCCCCCTGATTCCGTAGCATTTTCTCCCTACGTTTGGCCACTAAGCTCCTTCTTGTGCATTAATGATCGATGAATGTGTCCATGATTCATTTTTGGAGGGAATGACTTAGAGCCAACGTCCGAATTTCAAGTTTAAGCCCCCTCTAGAAGACCCGCATTCTCTTGGTTTAAGCTTAGTGTCCAAGTATCTGAAATTGCGCTCCAAGTAACTGTCTCGAGCTTGGAAACCACCTATCTTGAAACCTTCTTGGATGCCCCTTGAGCTCGAGCTCCCTTGACCCTTCAACCATCTCGAGCCTCGAGTGTTTGATACCCTCATTAGAGTGATAATCTTCTCAAGACGCTGGGCTTGAAACGCTGTTACTTCTGCACCTAAAGGCCTAATTCTCCTCGAGGAGGACTTCACGTGTTAAGCACGTGGTACTTTTCCCAAACGACATCATCCCAGTTCCCTCGAATTTATGGTGTAAACATCCTTGGCTTGTAATAACTCGAATGAGTTAGAGTTTGACAAGATTAAGATGGAGCAAACCGTATTTGGGATACTGGATGGGGACCAATGCAATCAAGGTCAAATCCCTGGTTGTCAAAGCCCTAAAATAATAAATCAAACCTAAGTTCACCTGACTTATCAAGCAATGACACCGGTGTTATGATCATTGCAATCAAGGTCAAGCCTTGGCCATTAAAGCCCTAAACCAATGCCCCAATTCATAACTTGTCTACTGTTGGAACATATTAAAACAAGAAGTTCACACCTAAAACCCGAAATGTTATATTCCCTTGGAAGAAAGAAAGTACAATGTACTCTACGCTATACTAAGCTAAGCTAAGTTACACTACTCATAGATAAAAAGCATAAGTGTACTGTAAAGAAACTTGAAGAAGTTTTTATGGTGGTGGTGGACACTTTATAACGACAATAGTGTCTCTTAGAGACACAAAACAATTGCTGCATCCTATTATCCTAGCATTTCCTTCCAACGTCTACCTCAATGCTTCTTTGGCGGCTAAATGGGTGTTGATCGTGCCCTGAAACGTGTGTTCAAGTGTCTTTCTAGAAGCCTCATGGCCGTATAAATTGCTGGAGCCCCTTCTAGATGCCCACGTCCCTTTAGATATACTTGAGGCCCACACCCTTAGAAATGTGCTGCAAATAACTGCCTCAAGCCTCAGAACAACCTATCTTACAGCCTTTTGGATAGTCCCTTGAGCTTGAGCCTTTTTCCCCATCAACCATCTTGAGCGGCTGACATCCCGTAAGGGATTTAACTCTTCAAGCAACTAGGCTCGAGACGCCGTTATCTTAGCATTTAAAGGCCTAACATACCTCGAGGACGCCCCATGTGACAAACACATGACCCTTATGTAAGGAATAGTGTCCTGAAATCTAGATTTATTCTGAATATATTATTTTAATTAATAAATAAAATTGAATTTTTAGTCGTTTTCTAGTTAAATTTGTGTATGTGAGCATTTATATTGCATGTGATTTTCTTTTGGGAGACATCCATGAGATGGGTGTAGTCCTCATACTACAATTTACAAGTTTGTTCTAAGTGGTTTATGAAACTAAGGCACAGATAGGCTTGGAATAAATGGTATGGATTGTTGTTTGAAAGACTTGCAGTCGAAGACAAGTTTGGACCACTTGTATGTTAAGACTATAACATGACACTTTAGATGACTTGTCTTGGTCATGATGTTCAAGTATAAATGAATTATTTAGTGAAGTGCGAGTCGGTAACTAATGGAGAAGCTGTGAGAAGGATAATGGTAGTGGTTAAATTTATCCTTTGTCATGGACATCTAGTGGAGGGATTGTTGTCATCAATACAGTCTATTAGGGAGATATCAAATAGATAATTTAAGTTTGGAGTGCAATGAGATTTATTTAGTGGAATTAAGTATCATTAAATGGTAATTAAATTATTTCATGAGATGATTAATTTAACCCATTTAGAGCTAGATTTAAATTGTCCTTGAGGTCCCTGCACAAGCCTCTGTATTTATTGCCATTAGAAAAATATTAAAGAATTCATGAGATGAATTATTTATCCATAAGATGGGTAAACTTAATTTTGCCAAATATTATTCATGAGATGAATAAAAATTAAAAAATAAAATAATTTTGAAAAATTAAAATTCATAAGATGAATTTTTACATGTGGAAAACAAAGCAAAAAAAAAAAAAAAAAAAAAAAAAAACAAAACCGCGTCGCGATCTGCATGAACTGAAAAGTAAGAATCGGCGCGCGACGTCCATTATGGGTATCCGCGTCCCCAAGAGGGGACGAATCACGTGAAGACACGTGGCATGCGGTGACAGGCCAGAGCACGCATGAGATGGATGTTGAAATGCAGCGTTTTAGTTGCTTTTTTAAACAATATGACGCGTTTTGTTTTAAACCGGGCAATCCCACATCGAAAAAATTGGACTTTTTTGCTCTTGTGTACTCCTATAAATAGAGTTGCTTATTCTGAGTTTTGGTATTTAGTTTTGAAACAAGTTTTAGGGTTTTTGAAAATTGTTTCAGAGACCTAATTGGAGAGCAAAATTTCAGTTAAAATTTTTCTTTCCTCGGTTTAATATTTTTCGGAGCCCACTTTCCGGCCAGTTCAAGGTCATTGTGTAGAAGATCGTGGGGTCTTGATTTTCTTGGTATTCTTTATAATTGGAGCAATTTCAGGTATGTTCTACTTTCTTTCGCTTTTAGTTTTTGCTTTTCTATTTATTTATAGTATTCGTTATTATGCCTGTTTAAATTTTTGTATTGTTATGAATGTATTAGAGTAAAAGACCTGTAGATTTAAATTAAGAATTAGATCCATTGATTTAAATTATAAATTTAAGTCAGTGGATTTAAAATTAGGAAATTTAAATTGACCATAGGTTTGCAGTTATGAATTCTAAACTCGTTCTGCTGTGTAAACTTTTGGGAGAATTTTGAAATTCATCCCAATAACTGATATTTGGGCAAAGGGTTTATAGAGATAAACCTATTCCCGAGAACTCTCGCACGTGAAGTGTCACGAAGCGTGACTCTCCGACTGGGGGCTTAGGTAGAGAGAAGAGTCTCCTACTTTAAGTGCTGTAATAGGTGCCTACTATTGTGACCATAGTTGAGAACTGTGCTCGCACGTGAAGTGTCACGAAGCGTGACTCTCCGACTGGGGGCTTAGGTAGAAAGAAGAGTCTCCTACTTTAAGTGCTGTAATAGGTGCCTACTATTGTGACCATAGTTGAGAACTGTAAACCCAATAGTCGGCATCAGGGTTTATTTTTCCAACAAAATTTATGTTTTTCTTAACAATTGGTAGCAGAGCCAGCCTCTGATTACATTCATAATATACATGACTAGGTATAACAAGATCGAAATAAATAGATTTGCAATTTAATAAAATACCGATTTTATTAAGAAGGAAAAACTTGTTTGAAATAGTGATTTAAATTGTTTAAATCATTAAAGTAGTTAATTGTTAATTAGAGTATTTTAAAGTATCGATTTAAATTGTTTAAATCGGTTAAAAGAGTTAATAGTTAACAAGGTTATTTAAAGTATCGATTTAAATTGTTTAAATTGGTTAAAAGATTTAATAGTTAACTAGGTTGTTTATAGTAACAATTTAAATTGTTTAAATCGTTAATGAATTAATCGTTAATTCAAAATAACCTATAAATTTGCGATTGAGTTGTTCGTATAATAAAATTGTACGTTCTCAGTGATGATTTATGAAATTGGACAAAATTGATCTAATAAGATTAGATTCAAATATTTTTTTTTAACAATAATGGATAAAATTGATTAATGAAATTAGATTCAATTAATTTTTATGAAGTTGGATAAAATTGATCTAATAAGATTATATTCAAATTTTATGAAATAGGATAAAGTTGATCTAATGAAATTAGATTCAATTTTTTTTATAAAATTGGATAAAATAGATCTAATGAGACTAGATTCAATTTATTTTAAAACTACATATTTTAATTTTAAAATAAAAAAATATTTTGTCAGCGGACGCTAACGTCAACAATTAAAAAGAAATTTTTAAAACAAGTTCCATTTTAATTTTTTTCAATTTTACTTTTGGGACGTGTAGACGTCAGTACTGATTTACATAATAATCATAAATTAATTATTTTATTAATTAATTTTCTTTTAGAATGAGATTCTAAATTAGATTATGTGATAATATAAGTTGTGAATCAGTGTACTTTAAAGAAAAGTTATTTTAAATTATTCTAGAATGAGATTCTAAAATAGACTATATGATAGTCTAAGTTATCTTTAATTTTAAAATAAAAGTTAAACTTTTTAAATTGAATTTTAGAATAAGATTCTAAAAATAGACTATGGAATAGTATAAGCACAAAATTGCTATTGATTTTAAATAAAGTTATTTCTAATTTAATTTGGAATCAAAATTTTAAAAGTAGATTATGTGATAATCTAAATCAAATATTGGTAGTTTTTTAATTAAAATTAATTAATTAATTTTATTGATTGGATTTTAGAATGAGATTCTGATGTAAGATTATGAGATAATCTATACTATAAAACGTTAGTATTTTAAATAAATAAATTAATTAATTTCGCTTAATCTTAGAATGAGATTCTAAAGGGGATTATGAGATAATCCAGGTTGTAAATGCAAGTTAATTAAAAGCCACTGGTTATAAAAATCAAGTGGGAGCGAGGTTTCACTTGTTTTAATCTCACGGTCTCCATTACCAGTCTAGAAGTATAGCAGACGGATAGACCTCTCTGCGGAGGATGTAGGTTTGCAAATTACAGGGTTAGACTTTTTTAGGATAAACCAAAGTGCAAAGAAGCGATGCGACCATGCTGCCGTGGAGTATTTCGTGTATTTGTATGGAGGTTTAGGTAATAGTTTACACTTGACTAGCGTGATGCATTAGCCTCCCAGAGGAGCTCTATTGTGTCATGTTAGAGACTAAGGTAAAGTGGTGAGTTAATCATGTTTAGTAAAAGTTACAAGAAAATAGGTTAATTGAGAATAGTTCTCACCTGAACTAGCTTCGTGCGACCCCGCTGCCGGGGAGTAAGGAGTGGTGTGTTTGGTCATCATTGTATGCATGATAGTACAGTTTGGTGGATATTTTACTTATTGTGTATGCTAAATTGAAAGAATATATATCACTGCATTATACATGACTCATATAAGGTTTTTACACGATTGTTTGCATTTACTGTGTTTTTCAAAATGGATACGGCTGGTGAACTTCACTCGATTCTAATACATAATGCACTCAATAGACCAAATTACATTGCCTGGAAAAACAAGTTGGACTTAGTTATCACTCACAAGGGACTTGAGTTTCTTCTTACTGAAGCTTGTCCGCCAATGCCCACTACTAATTGCACAGCTATTGAAAAAGAGCGCTACGAACGCTGGCATGGGGCTAATGAGTTAGCCAAGTGCTATATATTGGCCTCAGTGTTAGAAGTGCTCAGGCATTAGATGCTTGAGGAACAAACAGCAGCTGAGATGATTGAACATTTGAAAGAAATGTTTGAGGAGCAATACAAAGTAGCGAGGCATGAACTCATAAAGAAGTTGCTCAACATGAGGATGTCCAAAGGAATACCAGTTGAGGAACACATCACGAATTTGATGTCATGTTTTTCTGAATTGGAAATCCTCGGAGGTGAGTTTGATAGTCAAACAAAGCAGGATATCATCCTCAGTTATCTGTCCAGCTAATTCACTCAGTTCAGGCTAAATTTTTACATGAACAATGAAAAGTATTCACTACCTGAACTAATGAAGGAGTTGCAAGTAATAGAGGACTTGATGTGGGACACGAGGAGTTCCCACAAATTAGGGATAAGCAATAGTCAGCAAGTCAAAGGAAAGTGTTTTTTTGGCGGAAAAATGGGCCACTAGAAAAGTGACTGCATTAAGAACTTAGTTGCACTTCCTACAAAGACTATTAAGCCATCTGATGAAGGGAGCTCAAGCTAACTGAGGGGCTTCTTGATGGGAGCTGCACTTGATGGTCAGGGACAATACAAAAGTAATAGTCTTAGGAGTAGTAGGGGTTAGCTTAGTCTTTAGTGTTAGAGTTTCTGTTTTAAAAGGTTTTGTTTATTTATACCTGCATTGGACAGGAATTTGACTTATGTAGTTTGAAGAATAATTGTTATTCAGTTTGAATATGGTTGTGAACCTTTATTACAAGAAATAAAATTTTTTGTTTACTAAGGAACATGTGTTTATGATTTATTCATGCTTTTCTCCTTATATACGTGAACAATACGAAATACTTAGAGAAGAATTTTGCAAATTAACTACAAAAATAAAAAAACAAAATAGCGTTAAAAGGAAAATGACATAAATTCTGAATAGCTGGACACAACTTAGGACATAGTGGATGCATTGGATTCACCTCTTGATAGGAACGAGAATGTTCCAGGTACACGAAAGCTTAGGTGTGGTGGGAGGATTGTCAGGACACCTGACAGGTTCATAGCGGGAGCCTTAGTGGTTCACTGTGGCATTGAATCTGATCCTTTTAACTACCATGAAGCAATTAAGTCTTATAGTTTTGAGCAATTGGTTAAACGAATCATGCGTGTACAAATGACATTAAGAGAAAGTAGTGACTTTCTTAGTATTGTATGTCACCAATATGCTACTCATTGAGAATGATGTAGGGGTGTCATTAGCTGTAAAGACTTGGTTGTCATGATAGCTCAATATGAAAGACATAGGAGAAGCCAGCTTTACTCTTAGGATTAAGCTTCTGCGAGGTCATAAGAGTAGGATGTTGGATCTTCCCCTAGCCACTTATATTGACAAGACGTTGTCAAGGTATAGCATAGAGTCCTTCTCTCTTTTGAGCAGTGTTCTAGGACACCTCAAGAGGAGGAGCAATTGAGGAATATTCCATATGCTTTGGCAGTGGGAGCCATAGGTATGCCATGTTGTGCACGAAACTTGATGTCTGCTATGCTATAGTATAGTAAACAGGTGTTAGTCTGACATGGGTCCAATGGACTAGGTGGCAGTGAAGTGTTTTCTCTAGTTCTTGGGAAGAACAAGAGATCCTATGCGGATCTTTCAAAGTGACGAGCTGGTTCTAGTTGGCTATACTGATTTAAGACTTCTAGTCAGATTAAAATGATAGATGTTCGACGTCTAAGCATGTCTTTACTCTTGGAGTGGGAGCCATTAGTGAGAGGACTGTCAAGCAGTATTGTATTGCTGACTTCACAATAGAGTAATTGTGCTCACTAAGGGTTAGGCTCAGTAGACTTTTAGTTCAAACTTAAAAGGGGTGAGTATGAACTTTGTCATAATTTGGATTTAGGACAAGTGGGAGATTGTTAGGAACAGTGTCCCGAAATCTAGATTTATTCTGGATATATTATTTTAATTAATAAATAAGATTGAAGTTCTAGTCGTTTCCTAGTTAAATTTGTGTATGTGAGCATTTATACTGCATGTGATTTTCTTTTGGGAGACATCTATGAGATGGGTGTAGTCCTCAGGCTATAATTTACATATTTGTTCTAAGTGGTTTATGAGACTAAGCCACAGATAGACTTGGAACTAATGGTATGAATTGTTGTTTCAAAGACTCCTAGTCGAAGACAAGTTTGGACTACTTGTATGTTAAGACTATAACGTGACACTTTAGATGAATTGTCTTGGTCATATGGATGGAGATCCAAAAGTGTTAGGTTAGTGTGTTTAATAAGATTGACACACTGAATTGGACCATGTGGGTTACTTATTTCTAGATTACTATCGGAGATGAGTGATTCTCGTTATGCTGTTTGAACGGCGACTCTAAGTCCTGAGGGTATTTTGGACTAGTGCATAGAGCGTACACTACTTTGGTGTACTATAAGTAAGGTCTAAACGAATGACTAAAATCCCACGTACACTGGGTAGTGGCGTGAAGTGTGACAAGGATCAGGTATTCAATAGAGAATCTACAGTCTCTTATGAGATACAGGTGTCCCCTTAGTTGATTGGCAAATATTTGAATAGTTCAGAAACTTTGGCCAAAGTATTCCAAGTATTTGACATTTGGAATTTATACTGTAAATATGTTCAAGTATAAATGAATTATTCAGTGAAGGGCGAGTCGGTAACTAATGGAGAAGCTGTGAGAAGGATAATGGTAGTGGTTATATTTATCCTTTATCATGGACATCTAGCGGAGGGGTTGTTGTCATCAATACAGTCTATTAGGGAGATATTGAATAAATAATTTAAGTCTGGAGTGCAATGAGATTTATTTAGTGGAATTAAGTCTCATTAAATGGTAATTAAATTATTTTATGAGATGATTAATTTAACCCATTTGGAGCTAGATTTAAATTGTCCCCGAGGTCCCCGCACAAGCCTCTGTATTTATTGCCATTGAAAAAATATTAAAGAATTTATGAGATGAATTATTTATCCATAAGATGGGTAAAGTTAATTTTGCCAAACATTATTCATGAGATGAATAAAAATTAAAAAAATTAAAAATAAAATAATTTTGAAAAATTAAAATTCATAAGATGGATTTTTACATGTGGGAAACAAAGCAAAAAAAAAAAAAAAAATCGCATCACGATCCGCGTCCCCAGGAAATAAATACAGAGGCTTATGCAGGACGTCCACTATGGGTATCCGTGTCCCCAGGCGGGGACGAATCACGCGAAGACACGTGGCACCCGGTGATAGGCCAAAGCATGCGTGAGCTGGACATTGAAATGCAACGTTTTAGTTGCTTTTTTAAACAATACGACGCGTTTTGTTTTAAACTGGGCAATCCCACATCGAAAAAATTCGATTTTTTCGCTCTGGTGTACTCTTATAAATCTAGTTGCTTATTCTGAGGTTCGGTATTCATTTTTGAAACAAGTTTTAGGGTTTTTGAAAATTGTTTCAGAAACCTAATTGGAGAGAAAAATTTCCTTAAAAATTTTTCTTTCCTCAGTTTAATTTTTTTCGGAGCCCACCCTCCGGGCAGTTTGAGCTCATTGCGTAGAAGATCGTGGGGTCTCGATTTTCTTGGTATTATTTATAATTGGAGCAATTCCAGGTATGTGCTTCTTTCTTTCGCTTTTAGTTTTCGCTTTTCTATTTATTTATAGTATTCGTTATTATGCCTGTTTAAATTTTAGTATTGTTATGAATAAGTAAAAGGCCTATAGATCTAAATTAAGAATTTAGATCCTTTGATTTAAATTATGAATTTAAGTCAGTAGATTTAAAATTAGGAATTTTAAATCGACCCTAGGTTTAGAGTTATAAATTCTAAACCTGTTCTGCTGCGTAAACTTTAGGGAGAATTTTTGAAATTCATCCTAGTAGCCGGTATTAGGGCAAAAGGTTTATAGAGATAAACCTATTCCCGGGAACTCTCGCACGTGAGGTGTCACGAAGCGTGACTCTCCGATTGGGGGCTTAGGTAGAGAGAAGAGTCTCCTACTCTAAGTGCTCTAGTAGGTGCCTACTATTGTGACAATAGTTGAGAACTGTGAACCCAATAGTCGGCATCAAAGTTTATTTTTCTAACAAAATTCATATTTTTCCCAACACCTTAGTCTCGAAACAGCGTCTTCCCAACTCCCTCGAGTTTGGGGTGTAAAATAATTCCCCCTTTTAGCCATTGGTAATTTTAGATTTCCAACGGGTAAACATCTACCTGATTTGACCTTCAACGAGTACAAGAGCTCTAGAGAGTACTGTTTGTCATTTAAGCTTCCTTTGTTCTTGCGTGTCTATAAATATACCAGTTAGAGCTTCGAAATTCTTTTTTGTTTCTATGTGCTCTCTCTCCATTGTAATCAAGGGCTTTAACACTTGCTTCCAGCTATCGAATCTTGGTTCTTCTGGCTCATTCCATTCTTAGAGCTTGAGTTTCTTTCAAACCATAGAAAATGGCTCAAATCACCCACACTCTTTATGTCCTTATTCCTAAGGTTGATATCTATGCAGAGCTCTTGATGTGTTTGGCCCAATCGAATGAAGAGGATCCCTTTTGGATGTCTGAAAAAGGATCTTTCTCTGTCCTATAAATAGGCGGTGTTTGCAATATTTGTTTGTTATTAAGTGCGATGTGGTCGCCATAAATAAAAATGTAAATAAACGTGCAAAGGGGACTCACAACGACTAGGGAAGTAGCCTAAATTCGGACCGCATGTCTTTGACCTCAACCACTCACCATTTCTAAAAAATGTTTGTGATATTTTGGTGCATATAACTTTGGTTATTTCGCGAGTTCTACTTATGCTTTAATTAAGAAGACCTTTTACGATAGTTTTTTGTGGATTTTTTTTTATATTTTTTGATAGAAAAGTATAGGGATATGGACCTAACTCTAGTGGCAGTTACGGTGATGGAGCAGGGCCCAATGACACCTTTCCTCATACACCTAAAAGTCAAGAATTGGGGGGGGGGGGGGGGGGGGGGGGGGGGGGGAAATCCAAGAGCTCAGTAGTCTACTTACAAGGTCCAGCCTACAGATTTTTACGCCTGCCACCCTTGACTTGTAATAACTCGAATGAGTTAAGGTCTGACAAGATTTAGATGGAGCAAACTATATTCAGGTCACTATATTAGGAGCAATCAAGGTCATGCCTTAGCTTTCAAAGCCCTAAACAATGGTACAAACCTAAGTTCACCTGATTTATCAAGTAGTGATAGCAGTGTCAAGTCCAACGCAATCAAGGTCAAGCCTTGGCCGTTAAAGCTTCAAACTAAAGCCTCAATTCTTGACTTGTCGATTTTTGGAACAAATTAAAATAGAAAATTCATACACGAAGCCCGAAGCACTATATTACTGAAGAAGAAAGTACAACAAGATCTACGCTGTGTTAGACTAAGTTAAGCTATGCTATTCTTATGTAAAAAGCATAAGTGTTCTGTAAAAAAAACTTGAAGAAGTTTTGCATGGGGGTGTGTGTGTGTGTCTACTATAACAGAGTCTCTTATTTATAGAAAAACTAAATAACAGCTACCTCTATTTTCAAGGAATTTTCTTCCCACGTCAGGCCACCAAGCTCCTTAAGCGCATGAATGATCAATGAACATGCCCTTGATTTGGTGCTCGAGCGTATTTCTTGAAGCTCACATCCACAGTTTTAGTTGAAGTCTTTTTTATATGCTCCACGTTCTCTTGGATTAAGCTTGGTGCCCACGCATTAGAATTGCACTCCATGTAACTATCTCAAGTTTGAAAACCACCTATGTTGCATCCTTCTTGGCACCAACATTCTTCTAAAAGAAAACACCTTGAAAGGGATATTTCCTACACATGGCACCAACATTTAGGTCACACTAATTCGAACAGAATCCAAAGACTGGGAAAAGATGAACTGATAGAGGTTTTGGACTTGAGGTCATTACCAGTTTACGAATTCTGCATAGAATGAAAGGTGACCAATTCTGTCTTTAAGAGTAAAGGCAACAGGGTTGGTGGCTTGCTTGAGCTGGTTCACATAGATGTATGTGGACCAACACATGTTCAGGCAAGAGGTGGGTATGAGTACTTATTCACATTTAGTGATGATTACTCAAGATATGTATATATTTACCTAATTAGACATTAGTCGGACTCTTTTGAAAAGTTCAAAGAGTACAAAGCTGAATTTTAAAAGCAATTAGGTAAACAAGTTAAATCACTTCGATTAGATCGAGGTGGTGAATATTTTTCAGGTGAGTCTTTAGAGTTCCTAACTACAAATGAGATAATATCTTAGCTTTCTACTCCGGGTACACCGCAGTAGAATGGTGTTGTAGATAAAAGGAACAAAGAGTGTCTTTTATACAGTTCTTTTGATCAAAAAGGGTTTTTATAAATGAACATGCAAAATACTTAGAGAAGGTCTTGGGGTCTCGGCTTTGAAGAATATTATTGTCTTTCTGGTTTTCTTTATTATCGGAGCAATTCCAGGTATGTTTTTCTTTCTTTATTCTTTTTCGCTTTTCTGTTTATTTACAGTATTCGTTATTATACCTACAACAACAACAACAAGAAGAAGCCCAGTTCCATCAAGTGCTCCTGCCAAAAGCAGGGTCTGGGAAGGGTAGATGTACTCAGCCTTCCCCCTTCAGGGGGCCACCCTGAAGAGAGGCTGTTTCCTAGGACCCTCAGCCTAAGATGATGGTCTTGCATCCATCAAACAAAAGACCTGGCAAACATCAGAAAGCATAAGTATGGCCCAAAAAAAAAAAAAAAAAAAAAACTGTAGTTGAGAAACGGAAACAGAACAAGAAAGGATGAGATAGGGATAGAAGGATAGAAGGGGTAGACAGATAGAGATAAAGACTACCCTACTCTAACATGGTCATCTACAACCCCTACGCTAGCCCTCCATTTGGCGCTATCTAAGGCCATCTCCTCCCGAAGGTTTAGGTGGGTGAGGTCTTATCGTATCATCTCAAGCCATTTCTTCTTCGGTCTGCCTCTGCCTCTTCTGCCTAATGTAGTAATAGGTTGTTCGCATCTTCTGACTGGAGCTTCGTCAGGTCGCCTTTTGATATGTCCGAACCACCTCAAATGCTGCTCCCTTAATTTATCTTCAAGGGGAGCTACGCCCAATTTGCCTCTTATGATGTCGTTTTTGATCCTATCCTTCCTCGTGTGTCCGCGCATCCACCTTAACATTCGCATCTCTGCCACCTTCATCTTCTGAGTGTGCTGCTGTTTCATCGCCCTGCACTCCGCCCCATACGCCATGGCTGGCCGCACTACCGTCTTATAGTATTTTCCCTTTAGCTTCAAGAGGAATTTCCTATCACAAAGTACCGCAGAGGCCATCCACCACTTGTGCTAACCCACTTTGATCCTGTAGCTGACATCCTCGTCCACTTCGCCGTTGTGCTGTATCGTCGACCCTAAATACCTGAATCTTTCGGTCTTCGAAATGGCCTCGTGTCCAATCTTGACTTCTTCTTGTCTAGGCGTGGTAGATGGGTCGAACTTGAGTTCCATGTGCTCGGTCTTGGCTCTGCTGAGTCGCAAACCCTTTGACTCTAGAACCCCTCTCCACAGTTCCAGTTTCTCATTAATCTCTTCCCGCGACTCCCCCACCAGTACTATGTCATCTGCAAAAAGCATGCACCAAGGTATACATCCCTGGATGTGCCTAGTGAGCTCGTCCATAACCAAAATGAACAGATAGGGGCTCAAGGCAGACCCTTGGTGAACCCCCACTGTTATCGGGAAAGCATCTGACTCCCCATCCACTATACGCACCATAGTCTGTGCCTCATCATACATGTCTTTGATGGCTCGGATGTATGGTGCGGGAATGCCTTTCCTGTCCAAAACTCTCCTAAGGACGTCCCTTGGCACTCTATCATATGCCTTCTCTAAATCATTGAAGACCATATGAAGGTCCTTTTGTCTCTCCCGATAATGGTCTATCGTCCGCCTTAGGATGTGGATGGCTTCTATTGTTGATCTCCCGGGCATAAATCCGAACTGGTTCTCGGACACCTCAGTCAACTGCCTCAACAGTATTCGTTATTATACCTATTCAAGTTTATGTTTTGTTATGAATGTATTAGAGTAAAAGGCCTGTAGATTTAAATTAAGAATTTAGATCTGTTGATTTAAATTATGAATTTAAGTCAGTAGATTTAAAATTAGAAATTTTAAATCAACCCTAGGTTTAGAGTTATGAATTCTAAACCCGTTCTGCTGTGTAAACTTTAGGGAGAGTTTTTGAAATTCATCCCAACAACTGGTATAAGGGCAAAAGATTTATAGAGATAAATCTATTCCCGGGAACTCTCGCACGTGAGGTGTCACGAAGCGTGACTCTCCGACCGGGCGCTTAGGTAAAGAGAAACTTCTCCTACTCTAAGTGCTCTAATAGGTGCCTATTGTTGTGACTATAGTTGAGAACTGTGAACCCAATAGTCGGCATCAGAGTTTATTTTTCAATAAATTTTTTATGTTTTTCCCAACATAACTATCTTATAAGAGTCGTGTATAATGCAGTGATATGTATTCTTTCAATTTAGCGCACACAATAAGTCAAATATCTACCAAACTGTACTATCATGTAGACAATGATGACCCAAACACACCACTCTTTACTCCCTGGCAGCAGGGTCGCATGAAGCTAGTTCGGGCAAGAACTATTCTCAATTAACCTGTTTTCTTGTAACTCTTACTAAACTTGATTAATTCAACACTTTGCCTTAGTCTCTAACATGACCCAACAGAGCTCCTCGAGGAGGCTAATGCACCATGCCAGTCAAGTGTAAACCATTACCTAAACCTCCATACAAATACACAAAATACTCCACGGCCACGTGGTTGCATCGCTTGTTTGCGCCTTGGTTTATCCCAATAGAAGTCTAACCCTATAATCTGCAAATTGACATCCTTCGCAGGGAGGTCTGTCCATCTACTATACTGCTAGACCGGTAATGGAGACTGTGAGGTTACAACAATTGAAACCTAGCTCCCACTTGATTTTTATAACTAGTAGTTTTTAATTGACTAGCATTTATAATCTGGATTATCTCATAACCCCCTTTAGAATCTCATTCTAAAATTAACAATAATTAATTAATTCAAAACATTATCGTTTTACAACATCGATTATCTCATAATCTTGGTTTAGAATCTCATTCTAAATATATTCAATACAATTAATTAATTAATTTTAATTAAAACAATATCAACATCTAATTTAGATTATCACATAATTTACTTTTTAAAATCTAATTTTAAAATTAAATTAAAATAATTTTATCTAAAATCAATAGTGATTTTGTGCTTAGACTTTCCTATAGTCTATTTTTAGAATCTCATTCTAAAATTAAACAAGCTTAAACTAACCAATAGTCTAATTTAGAATCTTATTCTAAAATTTAATTAATAAAATTTAATTTTTATTTTAAAAATAAAGTTAGCTTAGACTATCATATAGTCTATTTCAGAATCTTATTTTAAAATAATTTAAAATAACTTTTATTTAAAATAATACTGATTCACAACTTAGATTATCTCATAATCAAATTTAGAATCTCACTCTAAAAGAAAATTAATTAAGAAAATAATTAATTTATAATTATTATGTAAATCAGTACTGGCATCTACACGTCCCAAAAATAAAATAATAATAAAACTTTTTTTTTTATTGCTGATGTTAGCATCTGCTTACAATTATTTTAATTAAATTTTAAATTAAAATAATTTAATTTAAAGTAAATAATTAAATATAATCACATTAGATTAATTTTATCTAATTTCATAAAATTAATTGAATCTAATCTCAAGATCAACTTTATCTAATTTTGAAAAAATTAATTGAATCTAATCTCATTAGACCAATTTTATCCATTATTGTTAAAAATATTTGAATCTAATCTTATTATATCAATTTTGTCTGATTTCGTAAATCAATTTACTTGGAACATACAATCTCATTCTACGAACAACATAATCACAAATTTAAGGGTTGTTCCAAATTAATGATTAATTCATTAACGATTTAAACAATTTAAACCGTTACTATAAATAACCTAGTTAACTATTAAATTTTTAACCGATTTAAACAATTTAAATCGATATTTTAAATAACCTAGTTAACTACTAAATCTTTTAACCGATTTAAATTGATACTTTAAATAATCTAGTTAACTATTAAATCTTTTAATCGATTTAAGCAATTTAAATCGTTATTTTAAAACAATCTAATTAACAATTAATTACATTAATGATTTAAAATGAATGTAATCAGAAGCTGGCTCTGATACCAATTGTTGGGAAAATATAAAATTTTGTTGGAAAAAGAAACTCTGATGCCGACTATTAGGTTCACAGTTCTCCACTATGGTCACCCAATAGACCCCTATTAAAGCACTTAGAGTAGGAAACTCTTCTCGTTACCTAAGCTCTCGGTTGGAAAGTCACGCTTCGTGACACCTCACGTGCAAGAGTTCCCAGGAATAGGTTTATCTCAATAAACTATTTGCCCAAATGCTGTTGTTGGGACGAATTTCAAAAATTCTACCTAGTTTTAGAAAGTTTACACAGCAGAAGGGGTTTGGAATTCATAATACTAAACCTGAGTTGATTCAAAATTCCTAATTTTAAATCTACATATTTAAATTTATAATTTAAATCTAGAGATCTAAATTCTTAATTTAGATCTACAGGCCTTTTACTCTAATACATTCACAATAATACTTAAACTTAAACAGGCATAATAACAGATACTGTAAGTAAATAGAAAAGCGAAAACTAAAAATGAAGGAAAGAAGACATACCTAGAATTGCTCCAAATAAAGAAAACTAGAAAATCGAGATCACGCGATCTTCTATGCAATGGGCTGGAACTGCTCGGAGGGTGGGCTCCGAAAAATATTAAACTATGGAAAGAAAAATTTCAACGGAAAATTTTCTTTCTAATTCGGTCTCCGATACTATTTCCAGAAACCCTAAAATTTTTTTCAAAACTGAATGCCAAACCTTGGAATAAGCACCTCTATTTATAGGAGTATATCGGAGCGAAAAATTATTAAAATAACCATGTGGGATTCATAGATAAAATTTCAGTTAAAAACCAAACGCAGCACTTCATTAAAAAGAAGTCAAAACGGCACGTTTAAGCACAATACAAAACCACCTTTTTTTTGAAAAAAACACGCGCCACGTGTCAAGGCTTGATTGGTCGATGCCGTGGCACGCGGATCCTCCCTGGTGTCGCGAGCTGGTTGGCCCAAAGTCGCGGATTGCGAGACCTGTGCTGATTTTTTATTTATTTTTTTTTTTTGCTTTGTCTCCTACATCTAAAAAATTCATCCTGCGAATTTTAATTTCACAAAATTATTTTATTTTATAATTTTTAATTTTATTCTTCTCATGAATAATGTTTGGCAAAATTAATTTATCCATCTCATGGATAAATAATTCATCTCATGAATTCTTTAATATTTTTACAATGGCAATAAATGCAGAGGCTTGCGCAGGGACCTCAGGGCCAATTCAAATCTAGCTCCAAATGGGTTAAATTAATCATCTCATGATATAATTTAATTACCAATTAATGAGATTTAATTCCACTAAATAAATCTCACTGCACTTGAGACTTAAATTGTTTATTCGATATCTCCCTAATAGACTGTATTGATGATAATAACCCCTCCACTAGATGTCCATGACAAAGGATAAATATAACCACTACCAGTATCCTTCTCACAGCTTCTCCATTTGTTACCGACTCGTCCTTCACTGAATAATTCATTTATACTTGAACATATTCATAGTATAAATCTCAAATGTCAAACACTAGGAATACTTTGGCCAAAGTTTCTGAACTATTCAAATATTTGCGAATCAACTAAGGGGACATCTGTACCTCATAAAAGACTGTAGATTCCCTATTGAATACCTAATCCTTGCCACACTTCATGCCGCTACCCTGTGTACGTGGGATTTCAGTCATTCGTTTAGACCTTACTTATAGTACACCAAAGTAACTAACGCTCCATGTACAAGTCCAGAATACACTTAGGATTTGGAGTTGTCGTTCAAATAGTACAATATGAATCACTTATCTCCGATAGTAATCTAGAAATAAGTAATCCACATGGTCCAACTTAGTGTGTCGATCTTATTAAACACACTAGCCTAACACTTTTGGATCTCCATGCATTTAGGCCTTACTTATGGTACACCAAAGTAACTAATGCTCCATGCACAAGTCCGGAATACCCTTAGGATTTAGAGTCGTCGTTCAAACAGTATAACGTGAATCACTCATCTCCGATAGTAGTCTAGACATAAGTAACCCACGTGGTCCAACTTAGTGTGTCAATCTTATTAAACACCCTAACATAATAGTTTTGGATCTCCATCCATATGACCTAGACAAGTCATCTAAAGTGTCACGTTATAGTATTAGCATACAAATGGTCTAAACTTGTCTTCGACTACTGGCCTTTCAAACAACAACTCATACCATTTGTTCCAAGTCTATCTGTGGCTTAGACTCATAAACCACTTAGAACAAACACGTAAATTGTAGTCTGAGGACTACACCCATCTCATGGATGTCTCCCAAAAGAAAATCACATGCAATATAAATGCTTGCTTACACAAATTTAACTAAGAAACGACTGGTACTTCAATTTTATTTATTAATTAAAATAATATGTCCTGAATAAATCTGGATTTCAGGACATTGTTCCTAACAACATGAATGGGTAATTGCTTATGCCTCTAGACAACTTAAGCCGTACAAAGAGAATTACTCGACTCATGACCTTGAACTCGCTGCAGTTGCTTTCGCATTGTAAATTTGGAGACATTATTTGTATGGAGTAACTTGTGGGGTATACACAGACCATAAGAATTTGAAGTATATTTACACTCAAACGGAGTTAAATATGAGACAACGATGGTGGCTAGAATTGCTGCATGATTATGATCTACATATAAATTATCACTTGGGCAAAGCAAATGTGGTCGCTGATGCGTTGAGTCAAAAGTCTGTTGGAAATCTTGCTTATATGATCTCTAAACAATCCTATATCCTTAATGATTTGAAAAGAGCAGGAATTCAGATAAGACAACAAGGAGATAGAGCTATCTTGTTAGCTACGACCATACGTCCAACATTGATAGGCCGCATAAAAAATGCACAAAAAGAAGATGAGAATTTGCGAAAGATTGTTCGAGCTACTGAAGACGATTCACTGTGTTCGGCAATATGATTTGTGTCCTAAATGATGAGCTATTGAAAAAGCAAATTCTCAAAGAAGCTGATTTGGTTCCATATTTGGCTCACCTAGGAGGAACAAAGATGTATAGAGATATTAAAGAAAATTTTTGGTGGAGGAACATGAAAAAGGACATAGCTCAATTTGTTACCAGATGCCTCACATGTCAACAAGTGAAGATTGAACATCAGAAATCAGCTGGACTTCTTCAGCCATTAGAAATACCATAATGGAAATGGGATCACCTCACCATGGATTTTGTTACAAAATTACCTCAATGTGCTAAGGTCACGATGCCGCATGGGTAATTGTTTACAGACTCAAGAAGTATGCACACTTCCTTCAAATTAAAATCAACTTTAGCCTATAAAAGCTTTCCAAATTGTATGTAAAGCAGGTAGTTAAGTTACATGGCAGACCGTATTCTATTGTGTCTTATCGTGATTATAGATTTCTCTCATGATTTTGGAGGCAACTACAGAAGGCATTGAGGACAAAGTTGAATTTTAGCACATCTTACCATCCCTAAACCCATGGCCAAAGTGAAAGAGTGATCCAAGTACTCGAAGACATGTTAAGAGCTTGTGTTCTAGATCATAGAGGAAGCTAGGATGATGATCTTCCATTGAAGAAGTTTGCATACAATAATAATTATCAGGCTAGTATACAGATGGCACCTTATGAAGCTCTTTATGGGAGAAAATGTAGATCACCGTTATACTAGAATGACATTGATGAAAGGAAGCAAAGGAAAGAAGAAATTTGTTCAAAAATCTTACAGCTCACTATTCACAAGGTGAAAATAATTCATGAAAGATTAAATGCTGCACAAGACAAGCAAAGGAGTTATGCTAAAAAAAGACGGAGAGCCCTTGAATTCCAAGTGAGAGACCATGTATTTTTGAAGGTTTCTCCAACAAAAGGAGTAATCCGATTTGGAAAACGCAATAAATTGAACCCCAGATATATCGGACCCCATGAAATCTTAGAGAGAATTGGGGATGTGCCCTATAGTATTGCTTTGCCGCCCTCACTATCTCAGTTTCATGATGTCTTCCATGTCTCTGTGCTACGGAGGTATATTCACGATGCCTCGCACATACTTAAGCAACGACCCCTTACAATAGAGCAAGATATGACCTATCAAGAGTTTTGTCAGAGAATTTTGGAGACAAAGGAAAAAGTCTTGACAAATAGAACAATACGAATAGTAAACGTTTAGTGGCAGCATCATTCAGAACAAGAAGAAACTTGAGAGCATGAGGAGGACATAGTGAAATAGTTACCTAAACCTTTTTGACAAAGTAAATATGTACACTCATAGGAATTATACACTGCATTTTTAACCAAATACTTCTATATTCACAAATACACTTGATTCTTGGACGAAACACTCTTTAAAGGGAAAGAAACACAAATACCTAGAAGTTCGGTAACAAAACATAGAAGAATAATACTACTATTGTTAAATAAGCATGCAGTGGCACTTTTAAGCACGATATGGCGGTGAAGCAAGTGAATCAGCACGAGATAGCGCTTTTTAAGCACGAGGTAGCGCCGACGCAGGTGAATCAGCACAAGCTGGCACTTTTAAGCACGAGATGGCACCTGAAGCAGGCGAATCAGCATAAGATGAGGTGGCATTTGATGAATGCAAATTAAGCACAAGGTGGCAGCCAAAGCATGAGGTGGCAACACCTAAGTAGGAGGTGTCAACCACAAATAAAAGGTGGTAACCACTAAGCACAAGGTGGCAAGAAAACCCATTAGCTTAAGACTTCTTCCCTCCTAGATTTATTTCTTAACTTTAAAGAGCCCGTAAGTATAAATAGAATAGCAAGTATTTGTTTTTTAAACCATTCTCAACTCCAAACATAAAAATTCATAAGAAAACAAAGGCATAAGTCATAAGTATTTTGGTATGTGAAAATATCCTAATAAAGAGTAATAACAACAAGGTAAGTAAATTATCATCAGTCTTTTGCAATTAAGCTTTATTTTTGCATGTATTGTGTTTTATTCGAAAGTCTGCTTAAGTAGTTAGTTTGTTTAAAATATGAGTAGATTATTGTTTTGTTAAAAATCATTGATGAAGTATGCTTTAAATTCATATATGGATCTGTTTAGAGTGTAAATATGCTATTTGCATCACATTTGAAAGTAAAACCTTGCTAGGATAGAAGATTGAATTAATAAAAAGCAATATTCCCAGTGCCCCAAGGGCTCCCCACCTAAGCAAGGTTTGGGAGGTGGATGTATTCAACCTTCCCCTTTGGGTGCTACCTTGAAGAGAGGCTGTTTTCGAGTACCCCCAACCTAAGGGCTGAGGACTTCCCAGGAGTTCACCCATCCTGGCACTACTCTCGGCCAAGCAAGCTTAACTTCGGAATTGTAATGGGATCCGGTGCTTGCATGTTGGTACCCTCTTTGGTAAAGCAACATTCCCAGTGCCCCAAGCACTCCCGCCTATATAGGGTCTGGGGGTGGATTTACACAGCCTTCCCCCTTCAGGGTGCTACCTTGAAGAGGGGTTGTTTCAGAGTACCCCACACCTAAGTGGTGCAACACGAGGACTTCCCAGGAGGTCACCCATCTTGGTATTGTTCTCGCCCTAACACGCTTAACTTTGGAGTTCTAATGGGATCCAATGCTTTAGTGTTGGTCCCCTCTTATGTTTTTAAAAGATTGAATTAATACTAAATAAAATTGAGTTTTATGCTTTATTTAGATTAGATAGGCAAATTACCATTTTGATGTAACATCACACTACTTTCGTATGGATTTTCACTTAATTCATAAAATAAAGTGTTTTATGTTAAAAGATGTTGATTGGGCAAAATTGTGTGAGTTTTATAGTATATTACTTGAAATTTGAAACAGCGTGGGAAAAATAATGAGTTTTACATCTGTAGAGTTGGAAGTATAAGAAAAATAACAGAATAGGCTTATGGCAACGGTTCATTGGCAACGGTTCTAAAACCATTGCCAAAGCAAACTTTACGCTACAGTTTTGTAGCAGTTTTAAAACTGTTGCATAAGGGTATCTATGGTAGCGGTTTTTGTAACGAAAATATAACCGTTGCACATAGTAATCTACCGCAACAGTTTGGTGCAATGATTTTCCAAATAATATTTCTTGCTACGATTTAGAACTGTTGCCTATTCTCATAGGTGCCAATATTAAATTTTATGGATGTAATTTAAATTTTTTTACCCTAATTGTTATATCTTCCACCTATGTTCTAATTCTAGTTCGAGTATCGTCTCTTACTCGATCAATAAGCGAGTATGGGTAGAGTAATTTAATACTCTACACGGTAGTCAGTTATTTAGTAGATTCGATAACTGAATTAGTATTCCACTCAATACTAGACCTGATTTTTGACTTGTTTATACTTATACTCTAATTATTAGAGACAATTGCTTGTTTGATATATTGAAATATAATTTGTGTTAATTAAAAATAAATAATAAAATAAATGAAAATACTTATAATTCTATATTATTATCTTAAATAAATCAAAAAATAAGCAATGAAACCTAACTCCATTTTGATTTCTCACTGTAAACCAACGCTGCGCCTCTAGCTCACTATTCTCCTCGATGGTCAAAGCTCAACGCTGGCGCTCCACTGTCCCCTCTCCACCGTCGCCTCCCAATCATTCCTTTGCCTTCTTTCTAGAAGGTCAACGCTCACCGTCGCTTCTCCACTGTAGTTGCCTTGTTACAGAAATTCCAATCCAATAGTGACAATTAGAGGTTTAAGGAAGAAGAGAAGTGAAATTGGCGGAGAGATAGAGATTTGATTAACATTTCAATTATAATCCCTTACAACCTAATTGCCTATAATTTATAATAAGGGGAGGAGGATTAACTAACAAATACTAATACTATCGTAATTGCGTAATAAAATGAAAATTTACCTAGATTATTGCTAAAATAAAGGTACCTACTAAAATACTATTTAATTACGGGTCTAACATGTGATTAACTTATTTATCCTGTATCAATACCTTCCCCTTATAAAGATCTTTGTCCTCAAGGATCAAGGTATTGATAGCCGAATTGATAACCCTATATGGTCAAATACTAAAATTATAAATGCTAAAATATTTAAGTAAAAAGTACTGGAAAAATTGTAATTATCCCAATCAATTCTTAGACCCATTTCCCCCTTCTTTCTCTGCGAACCCACAGGCCGAAACCCTAACACCATGGCACCATCGCGCCGACAGTTTTCGGTGGGTGGCTGGAGGAGCGACGGCAAGGCAGCGGTGCTGACAGTGGTGCGAAGCTCTCCCTGGTGTCATCACTTGGCCAGGTTTCTTCGAAGCAGCCATGGGTGGTGTTCTCCTCCTCTGAATCCTCGACTCCAACGACGGTGGTGGTGGTGCAAAGTCGTGGTCGTCGTTGACGACCTCTGTACTTCCATCAAGCTCATCATTGCCGATCTCCTCGTCGCCGTTGTTCTCTTCTTCGATCTCCTCATCACCGTCGTTCTCTTTGTCAATCTCTTCGAGATCCATAACGGCTTCGTCAATCTCTTTGTTGGTGGCCTTCTCAGTGCTGCTGGAGTCGACAATCGGTGTCAGAGGTTCCAATGATCTTGTGGTGGCTAGATCCGGTGGCTCTGGCACTTCATTGACGACATCTACCTCAATACTTATTTGGTAATTTTGAAATTGTTCCTTTATTTGATTTTCCAGAGAAGATGTCTTGTCTTTCAACTGATTTTCCCAATCTTCGAATTTTTTGTCAATTTTGTCAAAACTTTTTCAATATATTCTCGAGCGTTGCTATCCATGGATCAATTTTGACCTCCATTGATGAAATGGAGGATCGATTTTAGTATACTGAGATGAAATTCAGCACCCACAGTCAGAGGATTGAGGCTCTGATACCATTGTTACAGAAATTCCAATCCAATAGTGACAATTAGAGGTTTAGGGGAGAAGAGAAGTGAAATTGGGGCAGAGATAGAGATTTGATGAACATTTTCAATTATGATCCCTTACAACCTAATATTAATACTATCATAATTACGTAATAAAAGGAAAATTTACCTAGATTATTGCTAAAATAAAGGTACCTACTAAAATACTATTTAATCACGTGTCTAACATGTGATTAACTTATTTATCCTGTATCACGCTTCCACAAGCAAGTCCATAGTTCGTTTGTTTTGGTTGTCTTCCGACATTCTCTGTTCATTGTTGCTCGACCTTCCTCATCTTCGCTCTATTTTATCCATTCATGCTTCTCCATTGTTGCTCAATCTCTTCCACAACAAAGTCCATTTTCTGTTCGTTTTGAGGTTATTTTGGTTTGCCCTAATTTGAAATTTCTATGGTTCTGATCTAATTCTAGCATATTTTCAAAGTAAATGACCTAAAATATACATTAATATGTTTGACATTGTGCTTTTCATGTATTGTTGCTTGATTAGGGTTTTGTGGTGTTAGTGTTTTGTCATTTTGGTTTTCTTTTGTTTTAATTTGGAGCGAATCCTAAAGTTGTTTCTTAATGAGGTTATCATTTTTGAAGCTTTGAGTTGTGTAAACTTATGTTTCATTGCCCTTTGTCTTGGTGCTAGTTATAACTCTCAGGTCGAGAAAATGTTGTTTGTGTCACTGAGGGACTCAAATGCCACATATGAATCTTGTCTTTGTTGGGTTTATGACAATTTCTTTGATGAAGTTCTGAGTTGTGTTACCAACAGGTAACTATGGCCCTGTGCTTTGATCAAATATTGACATTAATTTCACTATTGAACTAGATTTCTTTTGTAGGCCAAACAAAATAGTGATGTGTGGTCCTCTAGAATGTGCTCGCATCTTATGCTCCTTTTGAGGTTAGCAATTCAAATACAAAGCATATGCTACTTCAATCTTTGTTTTAGCCTTGGACTGACATCTCATTGTCTTATAAATGTCCTCTCTTTTAGGTGTGCTTATTGAGCTTTAGAATCTTTGTTGGAAATCGATTTTGTAAGATATTAATGGACTTAGTACGTTTGTTGATTCAACACGTTGGTCTAATCAAGTCGAATTGAGCTCGTTATAGAACTAAGTTGAGCTCATTACCATTCTAAACTTACTGTTGAGCTTGGTTTAGTAGTAAAACATTAGCAAGGTTGAGGCCCTCAGACAAGGTGCATATCCTTAATACGACTTACTGCCGAAAGAAAAGATTGCTTGTTCAACATGGCATGCTTGAACTTTGGTTGAACTTTGTTCATCAAGTGGTGTAAGTGCTATATTCTCCTCACTTTGATTTATTGGTATAGAGCCAAAAGTGGCAATTAATGGAGGATATATTAGTTTGAGAGTAGTGGAGCAACAATTTTTCAATTTTTTTGCTTTTCGATTTTTGTTCTTTTCCCTCTTTTCCAGGTTGTCCCTCATCTTCTTCTCTTCCCCTCTTCCTAGAACAGATGAATTTAATATACTGCTGAATGAATTTTGTACCAATGAGTTTGCTTCTAAAGGTCAAGGAAAAGGGAAATAGAGGTAACTTTGCTGCCCATGTAGTAAGTGTATTTTTAGATTCTGGGGGTTAAGAAATGAGCTCTATGATCATCTGATTTGCCAATGGTTTTGTAGAAAAGTTTAATCAACATTTCCATGGGGATGGGTCTTCGTCCAATAATCGAAAGTTAGTTCGGAGACTTAAGAACAAATGAGAGCTCTCTTCAGGCACTGGAACACCTCAGCAGCATAAGTATTTATAATAGACCAAAAGAACATATTTTGACTATGTATGTATCATAATTTTTTTTATGACGGGTTTTCTCATATGTTTTTTACTCAATGTTGCTGCAATCAACAGATGTAATTCACTTATGCAGAAATATAGGCACATTGCTGGTAGAAAAAGCCCTCAAAAATTAGTCACGGATTAGTAAAAGAGCTCTCTAATTGTCATTTCCAATTTGGCCACTGTTACAATTAGAACAGACTAAGATTTTGTTGCAACTTCTTGCTTTGGTACCATTTGTGGCAACAAGCAGATCCTGATAAGCAACCCCCTTTGCGAGTAGAAATGTTCATGCTGACACTCAAAAGAACACCTAGTAGAGAATACAAAGAGGATGTAGAAAGTAATGTTAATTTTAAGTTGATTTATTAGCAAGTTGACAATTGATATCTTACTTCGTTTGACTCTTCATTGATTTATACATTTATGCAGAATGAAGTTCAGGCACAACAGGATGTTATGAAGGATGTTCTGAAGGAACTTCTATTAAAGCTTGGAGGCATTGTCCCAAGCTTACACAATCTTGGACCTGAAGTGATACAGGGATTAGTAGAGTTACTTGGAGATGTTGCTAGTGCTCCTAATAGAAATGGTGCTTCTTCATTTGGTGCCAAAAATTCTCGAGAAAATCGGGTATGCTTCTTCAATTTTGTATCCCACTTCTCCCCCTCTTATACAATATGAATTATGGTCATGTGGCTTGAGGTTTTTTGATATTGCTATTATTAACGCACTATAGTTTAGTTTTGGGGAATTGAGATTATCAAATCAGGAAGTTGGTTTGGTATTTTAACATACTATAAATCTATTTAGGTATCATTGTCTACTTTATATATTTAGGATAAGAAAATGTGTGAGAAATGTGTGCTTCCATTAGAGATTGGAGACTGCATGAGAAATGAGATGCAATATGACTTATATTCAGGTCGCTATAGATTTTTCAAAGATTTTCTTGGTTTGTTGTTGGAATGTGGCTTGAGATATGTTGCAATGAAGTTATGTTTCTAGAAACCTATGAGTTTACCTTTGTTTAATTAACTCATAGGTACTGGTCTTGTTAAAGTGTCATGTGCATAATGAGAATAAAGTATCAAGTTATTTAGACTATCATATTTCAAAAACAAACATCAATGTGATGTTTCACACTACTACCAAAGTGAGTTGATGAAAACCCATTTTGAAGTTGTTCGAAATATTAGTGAACCCCTTATAGGTATTTGAACTTAAGAATTGTGGACTTTAGTTGTCTTTTAGAGTAGATTGAATAGTTTTCATTTACACGAAACTTGAAAGATTATGGGATCTGGGCCTCTTTTGTTCTTTGCATCTGTTGTTTATACAAGTTCGGTGAACACCTGTGTTAAAAGCAGTCTTGTGTTTCAGAGTCCTCAATAATTGGAGACTAACTCATTTGCGAAGTCCTTAAATATTTTAATCACTTTCCATTTCAAATATCACGAAATTTTTTAATTTGTTGAAGAGAATTTTCAAGTTCTTGGGTTTTAAGGAATATGGATTCAAAAACATTCACGTTTTTTCACTGAACAATTTGTAGGGGAACTCGCAACTAAACCAAGAAGTACTTCTTTGTTTTCTACATTAAATTGGCATTAAAAGGATAATATTTAGTTTTATTCTTTTGGCTTCTTATTTTTAACTGTGTGAAATCTGCTCGGTAATACTATAATATTGCTTGATAAATCTCATTACATACCAGTGTGATGATTAGTGGGTAATTTTCTCGAAGGTTGCTGATCTTTTAGTTATCATGCATTTGAATGATATAAAACAAAGACATTAGTTTTGAGAAACAATGGATTTGTGTGCTGTAATATGCTAAGGACTTTGTGTTGATAGTCTCATGCAAGATATGGTAATCTAAGCTGAAGATTGTATGGGTGTGAGAATTATGTGCCAAGCTAAGTTCTAAGAATTGTTTAACATGTCTTCCATTTTATTTCCGTAACTCTTCAACTCTATATTTGAGATAAATCATGGAGCATTTCTACACTAGTGAGATTGACTGTTGGATTTTGTTTTGCATCCATACTCTCAAATATCACATCTCAATTGCGAAGAGTGAAGTATGCTTCGTGAGTATTTCTCGGTTTCGGTTTGGCTTGAGGTTTTTGTTAACAACCTAATTCATCGGTGAATGATATCTTGTTGTCAATGTAAAGATGAAATGCATGCTTTACTAAATGTTCCTCAATTTTGTGCTCATGGTTTAATGTCTTTTTATGGCAGGCTAATGAAAATGATGTTTAAAGAAAAAGACATTGAAGAAGATGCCGAATAAGATGTTTCTCTGATTGTTGTGTAGTGAACTTCAAAACTATTAGGTGGTGCATATTCTTTCTGCGATAATTGAATTGTCTAATAGACTATTTTTTGCCTTGGTGATGGTTGTGTTGAACTAGTTGGGCTTTGTATTGCAGTTGATGGATGCATGTTATTTTGTTGACAATTTGTGAATGAATTTCTTTTGCAAGTTGGATTGTGGTGGATAATCTTTTCATTTTTAGAAAATTAAGTTTGCCATTTTTGTTATTTAGAACAAGTGTATTGGACTAGGAATTTTATTGCAGTAGAGGATGATAAATGTATATAGAATTGTTGTTATTGGAAAATGAATTGTTGCAATAGGTATCCTATACTGTTGTGATTTTAAGTTAAAAATTATTGTTATAGATAATATTACATATAAAAACTGTTGCCAGAGGGAGAAATAGCATGGTGAAAAGTATCTCGAACCATTGCAGTTCATAAAAAAAAAACTGTTGCTATAGGCATCACTATTAAAAAAAAACCATTCCCATTGGGAAATACAACCGTTGGCATATAGAAGCCAAAAATCATTGCTATAGACAGCTGTACTGCAATGGTTCATAATTCGTTGCAGTTGTTCAAAAAACCATTGCCATAGGCTACGACAACTGCCGCGTATTCAACTGTTCAAAAACCATTGCCATAGGTCTATGGCAACGGTTTTGAGTTTATGGAAAAAATTTTGAACCGTTGGCATAGACCTATTTTGTAGTAGTGAACCATTTTATGTTAAAAGTTGTTTTGGAATGTTAGTCCATGTTGCATACGGTGGTGGAGAGGTTAACTACCTAAGTTAACCGTTAGGTGAGGTGTTGCTCTGCATAGTAGTCTTAAATGTTCCGGAACAATAATTTGGCCATGTATGTGCTGTGAAAGTCAACCGACTCAAAAGGAAATGACTACCCTCCTTCTAAATCATTTGATTGAGAGACTATTTATACAGAAAGATAGAATGAGTTTTTGATTTGTAATATCGTGATTAAATTGTTTTTATGGTTGATGATGATTTGTTTATTAAGCTTTTATCTCACTTGTTTTGTGTTTTTCTTGAAATGTTCCAGACACTACTTGAAGATGGACCATGGGGCACTAAATAAACTTAAACAAAATTTAGGAATTTTGTACTGAAGGAAACTTAGTTAACCTTTCATTTTTGTGTCAGAATATATGTAGTTTCTTTCATTAAATTGTATTAGTTTGAATTAAAGTCAATATATATGTAAAATTTCGTGATACTTCAATCAAGACTAAAATATTTTATTCTCAACTAAGTTTAAAAGCCTTGTAGGTTCTAAATGTTCCTACAGCGTGTAACCCCCAATAGCAAATAGAGGGATAGCTAATAATCTGCTCCACAATGAGGAAAGCTTTTGAGAGACAACATGCTGAAATAAAGTGCAGTCTAGCGGCTCAGGGTGAAAACTCTGCCGCCATGAGAGCCTGTAATTAACGACGTTGGAATCTCTATGAATATATGGCTTCATTGAGAAACTGATAGAGTCTTAGTGGAAATGAACTTGATCTTGTCTTCTACTACTTCCCTTATCTCTAACGACGTGGCTCGTTGAAGGTGATTGAAGTCAAACCTATCTTGGTTGGACAAGTTGAGACTCACAATGCTTTGGTCCAAGCTATTAGGGAGAATTTAAAGCAGCTTAGGCATATAGGTCTTCCATCAGTACCAGCTAGTTAGCCGCACGAGGTACCCTCGAGTTTGAGGTTGCTAGTTGCTCTGGTTGACTACACGGTCCCTGAGGGAACGAAAAACCCAACTTTGGCTAACCCAGGTGTTACACACTTGGAATCCAGCTGTAGAAGTGACAACGTGCCCCAACTGTAGCCAACCCAGGTGTTACGCACTTGGAATCCAGTCGTAGAAGTGACAATGTGCCCCTTAGGCTACTCGGCCTTCAAATCAGAGCTTCTCTCTGACCACGAGGGACCTCAACGCCAATGCGCCGGTATTACCTGTCCTCATGGCAAGGGGCATAACCGTTCTTTCCGTCCTCAGGTAGTAGAGGTTTCCCAGAGGCCCACTCAAGGCCTTAATGTAGGAGTGCAAGGTTACGCCCCCACTTTCGTGAACCAGAATTCTCATCCTAGACCTCTTCGTGCTTATAATATAGGTGGGTAAATGAATAACCTACTTAATCAAGATCATGACTTGGGGATTGATCAGGCAAGAATGAATCAACAGCAAGCTAACACTGGTATGCTTCTAGGCATGCCGTGTAACCTGATGCTTAATGTTTTGCTTAGCAAGTGCACTAAGTCATATCATGTAATAAAGAAGTTAGTAGAGTATCGTCCCACGAGAATTATCTATTGAATGAGTACCAAAATTAGTAGTTTCAACACTATTCGAAAGACAAAATTTGTAGTTTTTGATATGAAACAAACAAAATGAAAAAGACAAATTGCTTACTTATTTGTTCGAAAGTGTACTAATTTTTTGATGGGTTTAATGATTTAATAAGATTCAAGGCATCCGATTTCACCTAGTTGCTTCAATACGCCTTTCTATATTCTTGATATTCAAGTTGTTATTTCATGTTGATGGTCGAAAATCCTAATTTACTAAATATTCTCTCTCAAGCAATATTTAGCATGCTCTTTTAAATATTAATTCATTAATCTCTTGCATGAATATAAAAAAGAAAAGAGTTTTGAAGATCCATGGTTTTCACTTAAGACCACACAAGCCGTGTTAATCTATCTCTATCATTCGCTCAATTTGTGGTGTTTATCACTTTAGCAATCATCATAAATCTCCTCTCGGACTCATTGAGAATCATTATAGGCTTTGAATGGTGATCAAGCATTCAAAACTCTTGAAGAACAATGATAAATAACGTCACAATAGACAAACTTTGAATACGTTGAATTAGAAAAGAGCGTTTATTACAACTTAGGCTACATCGTAGCCTTAGAAAAATAAACTTAATTCATGGTAGACATAATGTCAATAAAAATAAGACAAAATCCATGAATTTAAAGAAGGAAAGGATAGAAAAGAACTTGAAATTGAAAAATTACAAACCATACTCTTTCTTTTCACACCCTTCCTCTTCTATCCTAATTTTTACCTAAGTTTTCCTACTTTGTATTTGGTTTTTTTTGGTTGATGTCTAAACACTTACCCAACACCCTTATTTATAGTATTTGAGGATGGGAAGTTATAAAATAAAAAATTAACACAAGTTCTTCCTTATTTGTTCTTCTTCCCGCCCATTTTCAGCTTTTGAAACAACTTGCTGATTTCTTCATTTTTTTTTTTTTTTTCACATTTTTCCACCCAAAACTCATCCTTTTGATCAAGTTTTATGTGTTCATGAAGTGTTCAAGAATTTCTTGCACTTGATTTGTCCAATTAACCGCCTAAAATTGGAATTTGCAACAACTTGCACATGGTGTTGTTGTTTCCTTGCATTAACGTGTAGAATTTATGTGTTTAGCCCCTTTTTTTTCTTTTGTATGATGTATCTTGCATTCAATTTTTGATTTTGATGATAAAACTAAGCAAGAATTAGCATAAAATGAGTGTTTTTGCAAGGAAATAGCAATAAGATCAAAAAAGAGCAAAAGCGATAAAAATTTGATGTAAAATGGTTAGAAAATGAACCTAAATAATATAAATAGTTATACACTAAATTAGACTCATCATAACCGAAGTCCTGCTGGGACATACTTCATGGCCAATCAAGTGCATATGATCAAGGGGATTACCCAGGATTTGGGGCCAACAACCATTCCCACACCTGATTATGGCAGGTGCTCAGGGGTACCCTACAGATCCCCCTCGAGATTATCACCCATTTAGGGGGGCAATAGTAGGCGTATAATCATGTGCCTCCCCTCTAGGACAAATTAGTCGCCTTCATTGAGCAAATGTATGGGTCGGGTCTTGCAAGGATCAACAAACCCTTATATAGTAAGCCTTACCTTGATTACCTAGACAATGATTATCCTTTTCCTCAAGGATAAAAGATCCACGAGTTCACCCTTTTTTAAGGGAAAGGGATTGTTCCTGCCCCAGAACACATGGCAAGATTTAACTGCTAATGCAGGGAAGCAACCATAACCAATATCGCAAATTAAGGCTATTCGCAAGCCCATTAACTACGACAGCATTCCAGTGGTATATCATCCTGCCCCCTAATTCTATCTACTGTTGGGACGATATGGCCAGATAATTCCAGGCCCAATTCCTGAGAATGGAATTAGGAACTTCCATGTCAAAATTGGCTCGGATGAGACTGAAGCTAGGCGAGTCAATGGAGGACTATGCTAACTAGTTCAAGGGAGCCAGATTAAAATGCACAGTAGCCCTTCCTGAACTTGAATACGCCAAGATGGCCTTCAACCTATTAGATATTGAATTCAGGAAGAAATTTGAAGGCTCTTGCTTTATAGTGCTTCTTCAGCTAGCAGAATGTGCCGCTAGATACAAGGTTATCTTAAATCAATAAAGCCTTAAGAAAAATAGCTTGTACGGAACTTACATTCACAACTTAATGGGAGAGGAAGAAGATCCTCCATACAAGATTCACGTTGCTGAATACGTCAAAGGGCGTCCTTTGGTTTGTAATCCTTTGGTCAAGAAGGATATTAAAGCCAGGAAGTCTTATCCATCCCGAGACTAGAGCAAATACTCGTTTAACCTCTCAAGAGCTGATGCAATATTCGATTACCTTGAGGGAAATAATAAACTCAAGATTAGAGGCAAGCACAGAAAATGTGACCCTAATTCTAACAAAGGAAAGATATACTGTAAGTGGCACTATTTGTTGACCCATTTAACGAGGAACTACATGATCTTTAAATGTTGTTCAGGATGCCATAGAGGCAAGGGAATTGATCTTCCCAGGAGAAGGACAAATGTGCATGGATAAAAGCCCTGTCCCTAGTCCTCTTTAGGTCAACGTCGTTGAGACCTTTGCCAAAGATAAGCCTTGTTGTGTCCATACTAACCCTTTTTCGTTGTATAGGAGGAAAATGGTTCTCAATGACAATTAAAAGACACAAGTGGCTAACAACCATTTCAAGCAGTTGGTCATCGAAGGAATATTAGGATTCCAACTGGTTCGGACACCTGATGATGGAATATACCTTTGGCATATCACTGAACTCCATCCTACCTATAGGTGCCGTTTTTAAAAATTTGTTGATCATACACGGCATGTTAGCAATGCTGTGGGGAAATACAAGATGCAATGAGAAAACTCAGGTTGCTTTCTCAGTATGTTTCCCCCACTGACCCTCTATTAGAGCTAAAGATCCCATCTGAGAAATCATAAAGAAGTGATCCAATCAAGGATTCTCCCTCGAAGACTCAAGTCATCATGAAGACAGGGCATCCTAAGAGGAATCAAAAGTACACCGTACTAGATGTGGACACCAGTCTGGTACCACGGCAGTCAGGGTGTCAACCTTGTAGTGTTAAGTTCAGAAATGTCTAGAGAAGGAATCACGTCAATCAAGAGGTAGTTAGTCCTTTAAACCTTACTCAAACCCAGAAAAGAAGGCAGCGGTGCAAAAAGCCAGCTCAGCGGAGGACTTTTCTCGAAACTTGCTTGTCCAAACATTCTCAAGAAGTGCCTAGTGGCCAAAAGGGCAAGTAAACTGAGCATATGGATCTTAATGATCCATTAGCTGAGTCAAAACTTCTTAATACAGGAAAAGGGCGAGCTCATAAGAAACTCGAAAGATGGGCTAGTTCCTCATCATCTGAGGGGCGAGAGTCTTAGTGGGGTCAGGTTGCCAAGGACCGGCTAATGCTGAAATATGCTAAGGATGAGAAGGAATACTCCCTTCTCTATATTAACTTAGTGGAACCTATGGACCGTGTCAACCCAACATGGTCTGACATTGTTAATGATTTCCACAAGGAAGGTTTCCCCTAGCCTATGGAGGAATCTCAAACACAAAAGGTTGATCGTAAGGACCAACCGCGAGAACAGAGCATGCTAATTAATGGAAGTCCCCAACAGCAGAATCAGGATGCATCCATGGTTGATAGCCCTGAGAAGGGAGAAGACTAAGGAAGATTCAATTCGGGATGCTTCCTAAAAAGGTGGATGTCAAAACCCGACTCCTTCCCTTGGAATTCATGGCAGCTGATGCCCAAGAAGGTCTCGAGGGTGATGTGATAGCATCGGATGAGGAGCCTCAAGTGGAGCTCATGGCTGAAGTAGTGGCCACTAAAGGTACACTCAACCGTTTGTCTTTTAAGGTTAATGCTACAACACCAAAATTGCCTGATGACACACCTGACATAATGAAGATGATGTTTGAGGGGCATAGAGGCCAAATTTGATGGCATTCTGGTGAACAAGGCCTTAGTGGATAATGGTGCAGCTATCAATATATTACCTTCATACATGTTGGGGGCATAGGTAAGTCTCGAGAAGCCTTAATTACTTTAGAATTGGTAATTCGTGGCTTTTTTGGAGCGACTACCAAATTTGAAGGAGCCATCCTGATTGGCTTAACTGTTGGCGGCTTAAGCAATCTGACAGCTTTCTTTGTAATGGAAATTACCTCAATCTATAATGCTTTGGTCGATAAGATTGGTTGCATGCCAATTATTGTATTCCATCTTCACTTCACCAGTTGCTTATCTTATGGAACAATGACAAGTATGAGGTTGCTATGGAAGACAATAAGTAATTCATGGCTTGCACCAACTGCATTGAGGCAAAACTCTATGAAGATGGCATGGGACCTCTAGATGTCAAAAGGACCGCTCCACAATCTGCCGAACAGCAGTGATAGGCATCCTCGACAGCTTACTGACTCAAGCAAAGGTTGGTCAAGCGGATCTCAATCTGAAGGCTCTGACTTCTAGGGATGCAGAAAAGCCCTTCTTGATGAAGGAGAGTTCCAAGGCACTATGGAACCCCGATGTGGAGGCACCAAGACCTCCCAATAATGGTCCAAGAGGCTATTTCCTCAGCTTTAGCAAGGCCCATGGCCTAGCACGCTGAGGATCATTTTAGATTGAGCAGGCATTCAATGGTTTCAAAGCCCATGTAGTACAAGAAAAAGAGCTGGAGCTCTCCAACATCATAGTAGCACTAGCCAAAATGGAGGATTTAAGGGCTGAAGACCAAGATTGCAACCCTGAAGATATTTTGGGTTCAATAGAAGACCCATGACCTACTTACCAGAACACTTTATTTTGTGAGAAACAAAGAAGGCAATACCTAACTTTGATTTGCAAATTTAAGGACTGCTTTGCTTGGGATCACCAGAAGATGCCTGGCTTAGACAGAAAGATGGTTGAGCATATGCTTCCTATTAAGCCAGGCTTGAGGCCCATCATTCAAGCCCAGAGAAGGATGTCCCAAGAAATCATTGATTTGGTCAAGGAAGAAATTAAAAGACTCTTAAAGGCTAAATTTATCAAAAATTCCAGCTATATTATGTTATAAACCGAGGATCCGAGGCATGGACTATGGAGGCTGAGAAGTTGTACTGCTGCTGATATGTTGTTCTGCTGCAGCTGGGTGCTGCTGGTGAGTTGCTGCTGCACTTACTACTGCTGTTGTTAGTTGTTGTGTTGGGCGCCAATATTAATAATTTGAATATTAGTTAGCATTGGTTCTAGATAATTCTAGATATTTCCTAAGTGGTTTAGTCCTTGTAAGGTTAGATTCAATGTAATAGGCTCATACTATGTGAGTAGTATAAATAAGGGGGTATTAGCATGCAATCCATAACTTTTGATGAATGAATTGATACATTTGGTTCTTTCTCTACTTTCTCATCTCTTTTCCCTTCTTTCTCATCTAAATTCTATTTTTCTTTCTCATCTCACATTCTCACTATCCCAACCAAGGTTAAGGTTCAAGAGCGAATCTTCGAAACCTTAACAATTGGTATCAGAGCCTTGATTTGGCTTCCGAATCAAGCTCATATCTGAAAAAAAATTTCTAAATCGGATTGATTGCATTGCAATTAATCAACAAAAACAATTGTGATACAATTTAATTCTGAATTCCTGATCAGAAATTCAAATCGACATTTTGAAGATTTTTTGGCGGTTTACTGCATCAAGCCTGGGAATATCACTTGCGATTGGGATAAAGGTGATCAATTGCATTGAAGAAGGGTGATTTGATCCACATTATACTTGATCTTCATCCAAATAGCAGAAAATCATCTGAATTGAGGTTTAATCAGGTTCTGCAATTTAGAAGTGGAAGATTGAGGTAATGCTTTCTGATCTTCAAGTTGCAATTCATTGAGAAATTTGTGTTTTTTGATTGGATGATGTCGAATTTGTGTTACTGAGCTTAGAAGTAGTGAGAATTTATCAGAATCAACGGTGATCTCTGAGAATTATGTGTTATTGAGTCGAGATTTTGCTTAGGCGAAATTTTGTCAGCAGCAGGCGAAATCTGACAGGCGAAGTGAGAGTGTTGAAATCCGATTTCATTCGTTGAGATCGCTTAAGTGTTGTGTTAAGAACTTGATTTTGGGTTAGAGTTGAGCCTAATTCAGCAAGTATAAGTCGAATTACTCGACTAAACATTCCTGTCAGAGGTCGTTCGCGGTTAGGGTTTGTCAGTGTTCTGTTCGAAGTTTATCAGTTAGGAATTACAATCATTGACGATCATAGAACCGATAGCAAGTGCTTGTTTGTGCGAATGAAGGAGTTGAACTTCATTAAGCAAAAGATTGTTGAAGAGTTACGAAATAAGTTTTACATTTGTGCGATTTTTGAACTTGCTTCCGCGAACTGAGCTGGTTCAAGATTTTGTTCAAGTGGTATTATGCTTGGATTGATCTGGCAAATCAAGGAAACATGATCAAAGGCATGGCCGAAGGTGTTAGGACCCGATCTGGTGCGGGTGGTGGATTTGTTGCACCTGCAGTTGCAGCAGATGGAGCTGGCGGCACCTCAGTTGATACGCGCACTTCCACACCGTATGTGACATTGGAAATGTTGAAGGAAGTGCTCGATCAATCTCTCAATCAATCACAGAAGCAATTTGAAGAACGTTGGATGGCAAAGATGCAGTAGATGCATTTGGATAGTCAACTCAAGAATCAGGAGGAACTGAAATATTTAGCTCAAATGGTAGCTAACATCAGTGGTGATTTGGCTAGTGTTCTTGATACAAACGAGTTTTCGGAGTTAGTGGATAGCGTTACACAGCAAAAGTTAAATGTCGAGCAAAAGGAGGAAGTGGAATCCGTTGTTGTTGAAGATGAATTCGACCACGACAATGCCGAATTTGATGAACACAAGTTAGACGAATCTGAGTCTGAACAGGATGACCCTTATGAAGACTCTTCGCTAGAATTAGAGTACCTTGATGATGCTGAGGCACAATTTGACATGCATCCGGAATGGGAATATGATTCACATGTCAAAAGAATGATTAAGAAAGCAAAGTGTAAATCGAAGAGGAGTCTTCTGAGTGTAGCGTTGAAGGAATTTGAGGGTAAAAAGAAGTTGTCCAAGCCAAAATTGAAGCGTGTGGCTATGTTTCAGCATGACTTGCCTTATGATCAGCAAAAACTTAATCGAGAGGCTGACCTTACCGAGGTATATGCTGGCACACAAGCTACGGATGGCACACAAGGAGTTAAGACTCGAATGGGAGATGATGGAGGCAATGTAGCTACAGCTGTTCAACCAGAAGTGTCCTATGGTGCTGTGGTTGGTGCACAGGAGTTTGTCACGCTTGATCAGGTGAAGGAATTGCTCAATCATTTACAAATACGATTAGAGGAACGCTGGGTCTCGAGGTTTTAGCAAATGCGCTTGGAAAATCAGAAATTGTTTGGTGTTGGTAGTGATGTAATTGATGCTTCGCATGGATCTAGGAATAGAGAAATGGAGTGTTCAAATGTACACTCATACGATGACTTGCCTCCTGATCCGGAAGAAGATTTCCAAGTTTATACGAAGCCGAAAAGGGCTGATTCTCTGTTGAAAAGAGTTAATCAAGCTGCACGAGTACGTTTCAAGGTTTAACAAAGGCGAAGCAAGGTGGTTGAACAAGCAATCGAGCTGTTGGACGTGTATAAATGCTGTAGTATGATGTACCGGGAGTCTGTGTAGCCCAAAATCAGAACAGCTGGTGCGGTAACTGATATGATTGGAGGAGCTAGGCATTCGATGCTGCTGTGTGTTGTTGACGAATGCAATGTTAGCACAAACATTGGTGAAAAAAGGGTAGAGGTTGTGAGCCATTGCGAAGTTAACGTCAAGGCTAGATGTGAAGACAAGAAATATACAATTTACAAGCCACATAATTCGTGTGACACTGAAGTTTTCAATGTCCCGGAATTGCAACCTTTTCGGTTCATACAAAAGCATTTACTAGAAAGGATGGTAGTTGATGCTAGTGGGTTGAAGAGATGTGGTTGGTTAGAAGAGGTATTGGGCCTCGAATATGACTTCACAACTGAAGTTCAAGACCAAGAAAAGCCAACAGTGATAGCAATTGAAAATTGAGGCCGAATGCAAATGGAAGCGGCTGTTCGGGTGCCGAACCTGGTGGTCTTTGAGGTGACCTGCAGTGGTGTTTCGGAATGGAAAGATCCTATACACAAGCTTCAATACTTTCTCAATATATGGATGAAGGAGTACAACAAGGCAACAAGATCCTTTCTAGCTAAAAAAATTTTACATTTCAGCAGTAAGGATCAGGACAGACATTCTCTTGCACTGAAGTTGATCTCAGTTATGCAGTTGTGCCATTGGTGCCTTGATTGGGAGTTCATCTTTAAGTCCGATGTTGGGAAATCGATTGTGACCCGTTAGTATTCGATTTGGTGGAGCAAGAGGCCAGATATTCAAATCAATGCCACGAAAGCTTAGTTAATCAAGGTGGGACAGCAAGAGTTCAAGTTGGATGTTGTTAAGGCTTGGAGAATTTCAGTTTCTTCTCTGTCAGTAGTGAAGGAGCTGTTTAGATTGTGTGTGGAGGGTGCTATTATGTCTTTTGGAAGGTGTACTAGCTTGTTCACATCAATGAGCTTCCATTTGAACAAGAAACCCGCTGCAATATATCATTATGCTCTGCATCAAGTTCACAATGCTGGAGTACTGGACTCTGCAGCATTTTTGGTGCAATTGGAAAGCAATCTTGGATTTATTGAGTATGTCATGAGTTGGGTTGGTAGGTGGTTGTGTGAGCTGAATTCGTTGAAAATCATTGCAGCAGGACATGTTAATTCAGCAAGGATTCAAGTTCCAGTAGCTAAAATGCAGTTTCTGCATGCCGATCGGCAAGTTCGAAATGAAACACCTCTATTTTGGAGCTGTTCGAACTGCGTTTTGGGATGTTTGCAAGCTGAATTCAATATTTGGTTCTCTTGGTTTGAGTTTGGAAGGCCTCCCGAGATGATCAAGGACTTCATATGCAATTTAATTGGGACAAAGATGCACAAAATCGGTAATGAAGCTTACTGCATCCATAAACACAGAATTGTATCTGCATTTGGGAAATTTCAGCAACGAATCTGGGTTTTGAGCGGGGTTAACTGCAACAAGAGAGGCTCGGAATGTGCTGGAGACATTTGGTTTGATCAGTGTAGACCACCAGAAGGTTCAACACATCCATACAAGGTCCTTGTGCAGAACAAGCAACATATTAATGATTACTGCTGCGTTACAGAGTTGGTTCAACATAGGAGGTTTAGCTGTACAAATGACAGTAAATTTTGCAGTACATTTCAGTTCTTGATCGGCAATAAGTGTGCTCATAGTAGTAGAATTCGGAAATTGCAGCTCTACAGTCAATTGCTCCATGTTCAGCTCATGTTCATCACCCAGATGCTTTCAATTTCAGCTCTCCTTTCCACAGCAATAAGTGTTCTTGAGGTTCTCAAATCTTTTCTCGATTCTTGAGGACAAGAATGTTCTTAAGGGGAAGGGAATGTTATAAACCGAGGATCCGAGGCATGGACTATGGAGGCTGAGAAGTACTGCTGCTGATATGTTGTTCTGCTGCAGCTGGGTGCTGCTGGTGAGTTGCTGCTGCACTTACTACTGCTGCTGTTAGTTGTTGTGTTGGGCGCCAATATTAATAATTTGAATATTAGTTAGCACTGGTTCTAGATAATTCTAGATATTTCCTAAGTGGTTTAGTCCTTGTACGGTTAGATTCAATAATAGGCTCATACTATGTGAGTAGTATAAATAAAGGGGTATTAGCATGTAATCCATAACTTTTGATGAATGAATTGATACATTTGGTTCTTTCTCTACTTTCTCATCTCTTTTCCCTTCTTTCTCATCTAAATTCTATTTTTCTTCCTCATTTCACATTCCCACTATCCCAACCAAGGTTAAGGTTCAAGAGCGAATCTTCGAAATGTGGTTGGCAAATATTGTTCTTGTCATTAAAAAGAATGGAAAAATTAGGTTCGATACTGATTTCAGAGATCTGAATGCAGCCACCACAAAGGATGAGTATCCAATGCCTATTGCTGATGTGCTCATTGAATCAGCCTCGAGGCATGATGTTTTGTCCTTTATGGATGGTTACTATAGTTACTAAGTCATGATTGCTTACTCGCAAGTGTACAAGTTCATCGTAGCTTAGTCAGGCGTACGGGTGTCGTATCCAAAAGGAATTAGAGTTAAGTGGGATTTAGTTATTAAAGAGCGGTGTGAATAAGGTTTTTATTGGTCTGAGTGACTTATTTAGTAAATTAGCATTTTTATTGGTTTGAGTGATTTGTTTACTAAATTTGCAAAACTAACGATACATCAAAGGTGTCAATTCAATTGAGTTCCATTTAGGGAATGGATTCAGGATAGCTTTACTCATATCCTTTCATTATATTACACTATTACAATGATTTAAGTAACTTAGGCTACAAGCCCTAAGCCTTGGTTAATATTTAAACTAGGACTTAGGGTAATGAACTAGCCGAAAGGCATAACCTATCATATCACCCTAAGTGTAGCATTGGTTATCTCATTAGCACTACATAATTCTTTTCTTTTTCATGATTTAATGTTAAACGTGAATTAAGACTTAAACTAGGGCTTAGGGTAATGAACTAGCCTAAGGGCATAACTCATCATATCACCCTATGTGTGGCATGGATTATCTCAATAGTATTAACAAATTCCTTTATCACTCCTAATTAAGTATTAATTCGAATAAAAGATTGTGTTCAATGTTGGTACAACTTCAACCCTGACCACGTGTAAAAACCAGTTATAATATGGTCTATGCTACAAGCTTGTAGACTAATGCTAATAATTTGGAGAACTTAACATGGCTACAATCACACACAAAGAAACATAAAAAACAATCATAAATTCCCCACGGAGGTGCGTATATAACACAACATAAATCGATTGTCGAAGTAAAATACAAATCTGGGGTAGGGATGGCTACCCGTCCTTCATCCCTAAACTAAATGAATCTACTCCTCCAAGGTGTTTTACACATCATTTAAATCTAAAAAGATAAAACAATAAATAAAAACTAGGAATTGAAGACTCCCTCAATTGTTGTTGACGTTGATCCATGGTTCGATTCCCCTAGCACTCCAACCACTTGCGGTTTGGCGTTTGAGAACCCCTTGGATCTCGTAACGGCTTCGGGAAGGAGACGAGGAGAGAAGACGCATAAAAAGATGAGAAAATAAGTCTTCCCCTCTTTATTTATACCTACAGTCCGATTGATCGGCCCCTCAATCGATTGGGAGAAACTCTTGGGCCGATCGATCAGCTAACTTTCTGTAGCAAGCAAATTGATCAGCCCCATTTCCTGATCCGTCGTCAGCCCTGGCCACTGAGCGATCAGTATTTCGTGTCGACTGATCTTTTAGCACCCGAAACTTTACAAGACCTAATTGAGTTACCGAATTACCCCCCAATTGGCCCTTCTTTCCCACACGTGGTTAGGTTTCTCCAAGTAGTCTTCAATTATTCCTCGATTACGCTTGATTCTGCCACTTTTCAATCTTTGTTTACTTCGTTACACTCTAAGCCAAAATGTACCTAGATTACAACCAAAGCACACATGTAAAAGTCGAATATGTTACAGGAACAAGAAATAAAATATGTAAACATAAAGCACATCAACATCCCCAAACCCACTCCTTGCTTGTCCTCAAGCAAGATTCAGCTCAAACTAGTAAAAGATGAAAAATTTTAGTTGGCCATGTAGTGGCACGAATAACTTGTGAAAAATATTATTCGATCATATTTGAAGGTGTACATGAGAGTAGAGAATCTTTGTGTACTGTTATTATTATATTGGTTCCAACCATGCTCTTGTGATTCAAGTCTTTTTAATAGTGCATGAGTTTAGAACTTTTCTCCCCCTTTTCTCATTTCAAACCCTTCAAATGTAAGGTGAATAGAGAAAATAATCAAAGGAATCAGTTATCCTAACAATTTATCGCTAATCAATAGTGAAATTAAAAGGCTTCTCTTTTCCCGCTTGTTTTCCCTTTTTTTTAGTAACTCACAGTCAGGCATGTCTCCCTCGTACCCATGTAGCGAGTTTTCAGCCGGTGACTCCTAATCTAGTTGGCTCAAGGCACCGAGTGAAGAGCACTCCTCATACCTAATGGCTCGAGTCAAAGGAATTCACAGCCAAAGTATACTAGCACATACCTTTTTTTTCTTTTTTCTTTTTTTATTGTTAAATTAGGTATTAGTGCTTATTACAGTGACCTAAAGTGGTTGATTCTTCTTAAGCTTTCCATGTAGCCCATGTATCGAGCTTTAGTCCGGCAGCTCCTGATCCAATTAACTCAAGGTACCAGGTGTTAAGACACCCCTACGGGGCTTACTTGCTCAAGACACCGGGGCTATAAGAACCAATAAGTCATAGTTACTTACCTAGTTCACAGGCATTGGTACCTCTTTTTCTTTTTTGGAATAACTCAAGATAAAGAGAAAAAAAAAATTAATTTCAACATTATTAGGAGTAAAATGGTGGATTCAAATTCCTAAGATTATTTCCACTATTACAACCTAAAACGTAGGATGCGTCATAAGATTAAGGGTGAAAATTAGAAATCTCTCTAACTAGTTAAAAGATAAAAATACAGATTCAAAAGACAGATCCAAAAATAATCTCATCACTTAAATATTCTAATCATCATAGCACATCTCAAATTTGAGCTTCAATATAAGTTATAATTCTATGCAAATCCATGCAAAAACTCAGCTCATTTAAGCAAAAAAAAAAAAAAAAAAAAGCTAAAAGGACAATCAAAAGTTCACACCATACATGCTATCCCCAAACCTAAACCTTGCATTGTCACCAATGCAAATCAATGAAAGTAAATACAAGCAAGGAAAGGAGAAAGACAACTTGAGGTATGGCATATTAAGCTATACGTGGTGAGCAAATCCAAATAGGGAAGGCAGAAATAGCAAGCTACAATGAAAGCATAGAAAACAGAATACTAAACAAACTCGTTAGAAGCATTATAAATAAGGACCGTACAAGTGTTAAGTAAAAGAGAATAAAAAATAGCATGAAACGGAAAACCAAAGGATCTGCAACAGAAAGAGAGTTCAATTTCCAAAACAAATTAAAACACAACAAAAATAAAAGTAGGTTGGGTTGCCTCCCAATAGCGTAAGTTTAATGTCTTCAACCGAACGCAATTTAGAGCACAAAGTAAACAAAAATATGAGGCAATGTTTGCCATAGAACTCAGGTTGAGACAAGAAGGGCGATCTCGAAACCCAACAGTGTTTCTAGACCCATGACTATCAAGGAGGAAAACATTACCAGCATCAGGGTCGCGAATCTCTATCCTACCAAGTATAGGTGATGAAGCACAGCTATCAACACAGACAGGGACACTATTACAATCAGCACTTGTTGTAGAATCGGGCTTACCTGACTCTACAAAAGACTCAATATCATTAACCCTATAGCATTCCAACTCATCCTCAGTTTCAGGGTACCAAAAAAAGTTTGAGACCTTCAATTTGCCCTCAATCTTTCCAAAAGAAAGCTCCAACACTCTCTTCCTACACTGAATCACAGCATTGGCTGTTGCTAGGAACGGTCGACCTATAATGATGGGAGTGTTGTGCTTCTGCCTAAGAGTAGGGTCTATACCTCGCACAATAAAATCTACCAAGAAGAAAAACTTATCAACCTTGACAAGCACATCCTCCACCACTCCACGAGGTACATGCTCTGTCCTATCGACCAACTGAAGTGTGACATTAGTTGGTTTAAGGTCTCCTATACTTTGAAAAACTGAGCAAGGGATGAGGTTTACACTCGCTTTTAGATCTAGCAAGGCTCTGCTGGTGTAATGCTCTCCTTAGACACATGAAACTGTAAAAGCCTCGGGGTCTTGAAACTTGGGTGGGGTGCCCGATGCTAAAATGCTACTCACCTTCTTGGTAGCCAGACTTTCTTCAGGATATGCGCTTGCGTGCGCTTTTTTTTGAGTAGATGTCCTAAGGAACTTGGCGTACATACGAATGTGCTTAATGACGTAGATCAATAGAAAGTTGATTTTAATGTCCTTTAACACATCTATGAGTTCAGCCCTCTTTGGGTCGTCCTTTTCCTTAAGTCCCATAAGGCTGAAAGGAAAGGGGCGGCGGGTTCATTAACCCTCTCTTGCGATCCCTCCCTATAAAAGAGAGGGGGAGTCACATCCTTCTCGATCTCAACCTTAACTTCCCAAAGATTATCCTCTCCTGAAACTGGCACAGCCTAGGTTAGAACTAGTTGATCCTATAGGGTATGTGAGTGGTTGGGAGGGAAGTCACCCTTCGTCTCTCCTATTCAATGCCTGTGCCAATGTTCCTATCTAGCTCTCTAATTTGGAAATGGACTAAGAATGGGACTGAACCAGTTATGTAGTGTCCTCCATAAAGTGGAGCATGCGCTCCTCCAATTGTGAAGTGTGCCCTGAAGGTGGGGGAGGATGGTCATCATGAGTAATAGTGGAGTGAGGTTGAAAACCATACCTTTGCCCTCCCTGAGAAACAAGAGGGTACGCATTACCTACAGAGCTGGGACCTTGTTGTCTCGTGGGTTGATTTTGATTGGTGTTCTTCTTTCATGAAAAATTTAGATGAATTCGCCACCCAGGATTGTAGCTGTTGGAGAACGGGTCATTATTCCTCAAATACCCTTCAGCTGTATTAACCTGTTCCTACACGTATTTGGGAAATTGAGACGCATATAAACAATCAAACGCAGAGTGGTCCTCACTCAAACAAATGCCACACAGAGTAATACCACCAGAAGATTCAGTTGCATGGACTGGGCGCACGATAGTAGGGTCCGCATGAAATAAAGTAGGGTCCGCATGCAAGTTCATAAGCTTATCCATTTTCCCATTAAGGGCGTCCAATCTATGGTTAACATCATCATTAGGGGCCACTTCGTGGACACTGCATGTGCTCCCTCTAACCACCCTTATAGAGGAGGCTTGGTCAAGAAAGTATTCGCTGGGGCGCTCAAATAACGTCCATGCCTCGTTCTCATCTTGCTCATTAAATGCTCCCTCGCACAAAGCATTAACCATTTGCTTGTTAGAAGTCGTGAGACCATCATAGAAGTTCTGCACAAGGGCCCACATGGGTGACCTGTGGTGGAGATAGCTTCTAAGGAGTTCAATGAATCTGTTCCAGCTCTCATAAAATTGCTCCTAGTCCTTTTGTTCCAAACTATTCATTGCGTACCTAATAGCCATCGTTCTTGCTTTAGGAAAAAATTTGACTAGGAAGCATTATAGGAGGTCATTCCAAATGGTGATTTCACCCCTAGGTAAGGATTGAAACCACCTCGTAGCTATGTCTTTCAACAAAAATGGAAAAAGACGTAGCCTAACAGCATTAGTCAAGAAACCTTGATTGTGACAAGTTTTGCAAATTTCTAGGAATGCATAAAGGTGCTCGTATAAACTCTCTGTTGGCTTCCCATAAAAAGTGGGAAGCGTGTTGATGATCTCAGGCTTGATTTCAAAGTTGGCATTACCCATGATGGATAATGCAACTCCGGCAGGTGCGATGTATGTTTAGGATACAAAGTGATCCCCAATTGTACGTGGGGTGAAATCGGCCATGGTGTAAGGAAAAAAAAAAAAGAAGTAAAATAAAATAAATAAATAAAATGGGAGAAAAAAAATAGAAAAAAAAATTAAAGTAGAATAATTTTTTATTTATTTAGATTTTTTTCTTAAACAAAAAAAAGAAAAAGAAAATTAAAATAACTCGTTGATTCTTAAATCGACTTAACTTACCGATTCCCCGGCAATCGCACCACAAATTCATGCCATTTTCAAGAGTGTTTTAAAATCGCGTACACACAAGCGTACAAGTTCATCGTAGCGTAGTCGGGTATACATGTGTCGCATACACATGGAATCTGAGTTAAATGGGATTTAATTATTAATGAGCCGTTTGAATTGGGTTTTTATTAGTTTGAGTGATTTGTGTACTAAATTAGCAAAACTAATGATAAACTAAAGGTGTCAATTCAATTGAGGATAGTTTAGGAATGGATTCAGGATAGCTTTACTCATATCCTGTCATTATATTACATTATTACAATGATTTATGTAGCTTAGGCTACAAGCACTAAACCTGGGTTACTATTTAAACTAGGGCTTAGGGTAATGAACTAGTCTAAAGGTATAACCTATCATATCACACTAAGTGTAGCATAGCTTATCTCATAAGCACTACTTAATTCCTTTCTTATTCATGATTTTATGTTAAACGTGAGTTAATATTTAAAATAGGGCTTAGGGTAATGAACTAGTCTAAGGGCATAACTCATCTTATCACCCTGGGTGTAGCATGGATTATCTTAATACTACTAACAAATTTATTTATCACTCCTAATTTAAGTATTAATTCGAATAAAAGATTGTGTTCAGGGTTGGGTATAACCTCAACCCTAACTACCCGTGAAAACTAGTTATGCTATAGTCTAGGTTACAAACTCATAGACTAACCTAATAATTTGGAGATCTTAATATGGCTACAGATGTACACAAAGAAACACAAAAAATAATCATAAATTCCCCATATGGGTGCATGTATAACACAACATAAATCCATTGTCAAAGTAAAAAACAAATCTGGGGTAAGGACGACTAACTGTCCTTCATCCCTAAACTAAATGAGTCTACTCCATCATAAGAGTTTCACACATAATTCTATGTTAATCCATGCAAAAAAATCAGCTAATTTAATCAAAAAAAATGCTAAAAGGACAATCAAAATTTCACGCCGTACTTGCATCCCCAAACCCAAATATTGCGTTGTCCTCAATGCAAATCAACAAAAATAAATACAAGCAAGGGAAGGAGAGACACGACTTGAGGTATGGCATATTCAGCTATGCAAAGTCAGCTAGAAGTGCCAATTGATCAACCGGCTTTTTGTAGTAAGATGGTTGATCAGCCCTGTTTCGTGATCGATCGTCAACCCCATTGTGATCCCTGTATTGCTGCTAGCCGCTGATTGATTGATACTTCGTGTTAACTGATCGTTTAGCACCCAAAACTCTATAAGACCTAATTGAGTTACCAAATTACACCCTAATTGGTCCTTCTTTCCCACATATGGTCGGGTTTCTCAAAGTAGTCTTCAATTATGCCTCGATTATGCTTGATTCTTCCAATTTTCAACATTTGTTTGCTCCGTTGCACTCTAAACAAGAATTTACCTCGATTACAATCAAAACAAACATGTAAATGTTGAATATGTTAGTGGAATGAGAAATAAAACATGTAAATATGAAGTAAATCAGTGGCTATGCCCTTTTGTTTGAAGAACACTGGAGTCACCTACCAGAGAGCCATGAGCATGATCTTTCTTGTCCTCATTGGCAAGATCATAAATTTCTATATAGATGTCATCTTGGTCAAATCAAAATCGCAAGTCAAACACTTAGAGGACTTGAGGGGTGCTTTCCTTAAGATGAGGGCCCATAATCTTAAGATGAACTGATTAAAATGTACTTTTGGCGTACAAGTTGGAAACTTTCTTAGTTTGCCGGTGCACTAAAGGGACTTCAAGGTGGATATTAATAAGAATAACGCCATCTAATAGGCCAATTGTCCTCAAACAAAAAGGAAGTTCAACGCTTCCTTAGACAGGTTAATTTCCTAAAATGTTTTATCTCAAATCTCGCAGGGGAAAAAAAAGTCTTCTCTCCACTGCTAAGACTCAAGTCTGAAAAGTATTTCAAGTGGGAGGAGTTACATCAAGTAGAATTTGAGGCCAACATGGAGTACTTGATTAGGCCGCCAGTATTTATTCTGCCAAAGCCGGACAAGCCTTTAAAGATCTCTGTCTCTGGTTCTGAGGAATCTATTGGTTGTTCGCTGGTACAAGACAATGACCAAGGTTTTGAACAGGTTGTGTTCTACTTTAGCCGTTGCCTAAATGAATGTGAAATAAAGCACTCCCCAATTGAAAAATTGTGTCTATCATTGTTTTATGCATCAAAAAAATTAGACATTAATTCTTGGCGTTTAACATATATGCGGTTGCCAAGACAGATGTCCTCAAGTATATGCCAGATAGACCATTTCTGAGAGGGAGACAGAATAAATGGAGCTTAGCTCTACTTCCGTTTGAGCTGGTTTATATCTTATAAAAGTCAGTACAGGGACAAGCTTTAGCAAACTTTTTAGCTGACCACCCAAACAACCATACTGGTTCAAACAATGAGCTAGAACAGCTTTTAGTGATAGTACTGGTTCCTTTGAAACTATTCTTTGATGGTCCGATGACCAATTCAAGTGGTGGAGTTGGAATCATATGATAGAATCCCTAGATGGGATCATCATTAAATTGGCTGTCACTTTGGTGGGTAAATGTTCCAATAGTATGGAAGAGAATGACACATTAATAATTGGCCTCTAAACTCTTCTGGATATGGAGTTTCCAATGTTATCATCAAAGGGGATTCGCAGTTGGCAATTTGCTAAGTAAAAGGGAAATTTCAATGTTTAAGTGATACCTTGAATCGATGCCTATTAGTAGTGCAAAGGCTATTGAGTAAATTCGATGGTGTGCAATTTGAGCATATTCCAAAGAACATAATAATGCAACCAACGACTTGGCTCAGTTGGCATCTGGGTGCACATTGCCTAGAACTTGGTGTGAATAAACCATGGTCATCACGACTAAGATTCTAGATCATGACTTTGAGTTCACTAAGTCCTCTACCCACATAGGAGAAGACAAGCCAAGTAGACACTTGGAGTACTATGAGGCCAATCAAACTGTCCTAAGTCAACAATAGGATTGGAGGAAGCCCTTGGTGGATTACTTCAAGAACCCTAAAAAATGCATTAAGGACAAAAAGTTGAAAATGAGAGCTCACATAAAAGGGACGCTAGTGGAGTGCTTCTCAATTGCCTATACTTGGATGAAGCAATGCTAGTAAGGGTAGGAGCCAATTTCATCAAGCCGGCAACAAAATGCATTGGTGCATTAGACATTATGGCTACTACTGGCCATCAATGTTTGATGATTGCAGAAAGTATGCCAAGGGATGCAAAGCATGCCAAAGACATTGACATGTGCCAAGAGACCCAGCAGCTGAGATGCATGCTATTGTCAAACCATGGCCATTTAGCAGTTAGGAATTGGACATCATAGGGGAAAGTAACCCTCCTTCCAGTAAACAGCACTCTTATATTCTAGTGGCTACTGACTGCTTCACAAAGTGGGTGTAAGCTAAACCATATAGGAATATCAATCAACAAGATGTGATTGAGTTCATCAAAGAGCACATTTTGTTCAAGTTTGGTATCCTAGAAACCATAACAGTGGACCATGCTACAGTGTTTAATGGGGCTGAGGTTAAAGAGTTTACCAAGAGTTTCAACATAGAAATCTTAAACTCAACACCTTATTATGCTCAGGCTAATGTCTAGGCAAAGTAAACCAATAAGATTTTAAAGGCCAATTTTAAAAAGATGATAGAGGATAATCCTAGGAAGTGGCATGAGGTGCTACTAGGCGCCCTTCGGGCTTACAGAACCTCTAAGCGAGATGCAACTTGGACAACTCCTTTCCATTTGAAGTATGACCATGATGCTTTGCTCCTAATGGAAATAACAGTTAAGTATATTAGACTAGCTCATCAAGGAAAGTTTTCTGAACTTGAATATGAGCAGTCTATGATGGATAAGCTTACTAATTTAGACTGGGTAAAGCTTGATGCCCTTCATAAATTAAAAACTCAAAAGAAGTGCGTTGCCAAACCCTACATCAAAAAGGTGAAACCCAGATATTTTGACTTAGGGGATCTCGTCTTTAAAGTGGTTTTACCCATTGACTAGAAAGATCGAGTCTTTGCGAAATGATTACCAAATGGGGAAGGCCCATTCAAGGTCATAGTGGTATTTGGAGAAATGCCTATCTACTCAAAGACCTAGATGGAAGGACTCACCCAAGGGCTATCAATGGTAGGTTTTTAAAGTAATATGTGTCATCAATCTGAGATTCTAGCAAAGAAGTCCTTAAGTATAAATACCCAAAGCTATGGGCTCAATTTCAGTACCAATGTCTTGAAGATCAATCTCCTGATCCTTAAATTATGAAAGAAGAAAAGAACTACCAATCTAAGAGACATATTGAACAAAATGCGTATCTCATTAGTTGAGGAAGGAGAACATGGCTCACATAAAAGAAAACTTACAAGTGAGCAACTTGTATAGTCGAAATTTCTTTACAAGGAATAAAAATATCAAAAGACTTGAGTCCTAATCCTCACTAAGAATTCATGTATTGAAAATAGTTGGTTGGTTGTGTCATTCAATTCACGGTCAAGTGAAAGGGCTTCTTCTTAAAGAGCTTGATTGTCCCTTTGAGCCTCTATGGTGGCCTCTTTGAGACCTCCAACTTTTGAACCTTAGGTGATATGTTGTTGTCTCAACGAGAGCAGTTGTTCTTTAAGATGACTTAACCTCTCCTCTAGATGATGGATCTCATCTTCCAAACCTTTAATCCCTTGAGCTTGATGATCCTCAATCCTTCTTGCTGCTTCAAGGAGCTCTTCAAATAGCAGCTGCAAACCACCTAGGCTAGCTGAATGCCCAAGGTTTCTAATGGCATCTTGGCAATGTCATTTTCTTTGAAGAAAGGCTAGGAGATCTTGGTTCACCTTTAAGAACACCTCCTCAAGGACCTCGTGTTCCCTGGAAATAGAGGGAGCCACTTTTGGATCTTCTTTCAGGGACCTCACTAAAGAAATGGCCTCCTGAAATGTGGCCCCCATGGCCAAGGTCAGAACAGGGAGATGTGTGATTTCTTTCAACCATTGGTGTTTGGGAGATTCTTGGTCCAGTTGTTGGAAATCCAATCTACCACTTGCCCTAAACTTTTATAGTGGAGAAGACATTCCCCCTGTCCTTGAGGGAGGAATGGTTCTGGGAGGGGTAACCTGCAAAAGGTTACCAACAAAAATGCTAGACAAGATTTTGACTTTTGAAAACAATCATGGTTTAAAGAAAGGCCCTTACATTTGTCGCCTCAATTTGAGGCAAAGAAGGGGTTTCTATTTACTTTGACGCTAGGGGAGCTTCTACTGATATACCTTCCTCGAGAGAAACTTCTAGAGAACAAGGCTTGTTTGTTAGAACCAAACATGTATTCAATCATCAAGAATTGGAAAACCAAAAAAGCCTTTACCTTCACCAATCACTTCAGTAGAGATTGGGCCTCCTAAGGGTAGGAAAGCAGCTTGCGCAAGGCCCTGGGTCAAGATAGCTGGGAAGAAAGCATCTTTATGGAAGTGGCTTGTGATTGGCACCATAACAGAGACAGCCATGTCACCTTCTTCTTCAGTACTTGAACTTAATGATTTAGTGTCCTAATAGGGCTTTGGAGCAATCTCTTGAGAGGGAAAATCTCCATGATGTATGGAGCTCGCTCTTGTTGTGGCTATAAAAAGCCATGTTAGAAGCTGGTTTGACGGGGATAAACAAGAACACCAATTAAGAAAGGCCATTACCTCTAGTACAGGGAACCTACCTCTTCTTTCTCTCACTAATTGTGAGATGGGTATCTCTTCTTCTTCTTCTTCTTCTTCTTCTTCTTTTTCTTCTGCGGTAGCATGAAAATTGGAGAGACAACATCCTTCTTCCTTTTTCTTGAGCCACCAACCTCGAGGGCTGGTGAAGAGATGCCTAGAGGGGACTTCTCTAACAACATTTGAGTAAAGCCCCTAGTCCTAGTACTTTTGGGGTTGCCTGGACAGTTGCAACAACAAGAAAGGAACATAGATCAATCTTTGGTCAAACCACTAAAAAGACTGAAGTATGCCTTAAAAGTGGTTGCTTATTGGATTGTGCCTTCAGCGGAGCTATCCTAATGCTGGTTGGCTGGCTTCTTCTTGAGCTGAGACCTACAAGCTTAGACAAGGGCAAGAAATATTGCTTGGCACCTCTGGCCTCGAAGGAGGACCAATAGGCTTAATACCAAGCTGAAAAGCGTGGCTTGGCACATGGAATGTACCTACAAGCCAAAGGACACCCATAAAGAGACCTAACTTCCAAGTTTAGGGCATGAAGCCTGGGAAGCTAGGTATGTTGAAGAGAAGTCCCCTTGGCCCACTAGAGGTTCGTAGTACTTAGGCTTGGAAAAGGCAAATCTTGGACCATACCAAATTGCCAGGCAAACAACCAAGGCCTATATGTCTCTACTCTAGGGTGAGTCTGGTAATGAAAGAACAAATCTTGGGGGCATAAGTTTGCTTGCCAGATTTGGGAGTTGATGTCCACTGAAACATCATTGTGAAGGTCTACTTTCTTGAACCATTCAAGACCAAGATTCTTTTCCATGAAGGGAGTCCATTGAGTCCCTCGCCTATCCCAAGGGGATATTAATCTCTCTAGGGATTCGTAAAATGACCATCCTAGAGACAGGTGGACCTCATAGCAAGCAAACTGCACCCCAAGGCCAGAAACCCCCTCACCTGTGGGAGCGTAAGGGCCTCTAGGGCACAACCCATGGAAGGCTTGAGCCAATAGTTGGACCAGCCATAATGGATCACCTACATGGATAACATAGTTTTTGGCTATGATGTCGCTATGGCAACCAGATACCTAGGCCAAAAACAATGGCCCCAAGTACAAAGGGCCATTGCTAAAAGCTAGGTTAATGGCCATGGTATTAAGGAACTTAAGGACTGAATTAGAAGAGTTTGCGAAGAAAAACCTGGTTAATTATAACAAGTTTAGTGGGGCTTCTAAAGGGGACTTCCACTAAGAATTCGGACGTGGGCACCAAGGATTTCCTTCTAATATTGAATTCAGGGAAAGTTCACTGAAGGTTTACGCGCTCAGAACAAAGCTTAGTGGCCAGACGTGGGTGGAGTTTCCGAGAAAGTAGGAGTAGCCTTTATTTCTTATTTTCTATAAATAAAGGGCTTTATGTCAATCCAAAGTAGTACACATGCACTCATTACAAAACTTCATCAAGTTTTCTTTTACGACACACTTGTGCTTTCTCCTTATGAGTAAGGTAACTTAACGTAGATCTTTGCTGAACTTACCTTCATTAGTTCTTGGGCTTCAGGTATGATCAAATTTTAATATGTTCCACCTAATCAGCAAGTTTAGATTTGAAGCTTTAGTTTAAGACTTTGATGGCAAAGGCTTGTCCCCTGATTGCATTGGTCTTAACACTACTGTCACTATTTGATAAGTTAGGTGAACTTAGGTTCGCGCCATTGATTACGGCTTCGACGGCCAAGGCTTATCTCTTGATTGCATTGGTCCTAATCTAATGCCCTTAATACAGTTTTCCCCATCTTAATTTTGTCAGATCTAAACTCATTCGAGTTATTATAAGTCAAGGGTGCCAAGCTTAGAAACCTAATTGACTCTGGCTTGTAAGTGTACGAGAAAAAGTGTTTGTGGGCACTGTTCCATCATTGTAACTGCCACTTGCGGTAGATCCATATCCTTTTAAACTTTTTTCATAAAAATGTGCAAAAAATCCATGAAAACATTTAATAAAAGTTCTCTTAATTGAATCGTAAGCAGAATTCGTAGTATAACCAAAGTCAAAAACACCAATATATCATAACCTTTTCTCCGAAAATGGTGAGTGGTCGAGGCCAAAGACGTGTGGTTCGTTATTCGACTCACTCTCTTGTCGCGGTGAGTCCCTTTTTCCCGTTTATTTTGTTTTTACATTTGTGGTGGCCACACACACGCAAAACTTGAAACAAAATAGAGCAAATAGAGGGATAGCTGATAATTAGCCCCACAACAGAGGTAGCCTTGTCTCCTTCTTCTTCAGTGCTTGAGCTCAGTGATTCAATACTCTAATTGAGCTGTAGTGCAATCTCCTAAGGTGGAGTAACTCGGGCTAGCTTTTCCTATGACTCAAAAAAGGGCCAAGTTAGGAGCTGCTTTGGTAAAGATAAAGGAGACACCAATCAAGAAAAGCTTATACCTCTAGTTCAGGGAGCCTGGCTCTTCTTTTTCTCACTAGCTATGAGATAGGTACTTCTTCATCTTCTACTACCTGAATTGCTCCAGTAGAAAGAGTTGAGGGAACCTCCTTCTAATTTCTCTTTCTTGAGCCACCAATCTCGAGGGCTAGTGAAGAGGTTCCTGGAGGGGATTCGGAACATTTGATTAAACTCCTAGTACTAGCACTCCTAAATGTAAAAAATAGAGATCATTCTTCGTTCAAGCCAATAAAATAAGATTGAAGTCTACTTTGGAGGTGGTTGTTTACTTGATCGTGCCTTCTGTGGGGTTGGCCTGACGTTGATGGGCTGGCTTCCTCTCGATCTAGGACCTGCAAGCTCAGATAATGGCATAAAATACTGCTTGGTGCCTCGGGCCTCCAAGCAGGACCAATAAGCTTGAAATAAAGCTGCAAAACGTGGTGTGGCGCATGGGATGTACCTACGAATAGCAAGATACCCATAAAGGGATTTCACTTCTTAGTTCAGCTCACAAATCTCCCTAAGCTAGACGGTTTGGATGGAAATCCTTTTAGGACACCAAAAGTTCTTGGTTGTTATACTGGGAAAAGGGATGTCTTGAAGCATACTAAATTTCTGCGCAAACAATCCAGGCCTATACGTTTCTACACCAGGATGGGTTCGATGATGGAATAATAGATCTTGAGGGCACAGGATTGCCTACCAGATCTATGAATTGATGCCCACAGAGACCTCTTGGGTGGACCAAGATTCCTCTCTCTAAAACCAATCCATTGAGTTCCCCTTCCTACCTCGAGGAGATGTTAATCTCTCAAGGCATTGATAAAAGGACCATCCTAGGAATAAGAGGATCTCCCAACGAGCGAAGTACTCCCCAAAATAGGAAACCCCCTCATTATGTGGGAGCGTAGGGGCCCTTAGGGCAAAGCTATGAAAAATACACTTAGGCTCTAAGCTGGACCAGCCACATGGGTCCACCTATTTGGACAGCATAGTTCTTGGATATGATGTCCATTAGGCATCCATATACTTGGGCCAAAAATAATGATGCCAAACCCAATGGACCTGTGCTATAGATTAAGTTTATAGCCATGGTCTTCAAAAACGTCAAGATTGAGTTGGAGGAGTTAGCGAAAAAATAGTTATTTAACTAAAACAGGTAAAAGCGTGCCTCTTCTTCTCTTGAACCTTGCCTAAAGTCATGAGCCCCTATTACAGACATCTTAACAAAGGACTCATAACCACTGGGAAAATCAGTTATAGAGAAGGAAGAGGCAAAAGCTTAAGCCTCATTAGAAATAAAAGAGTCAAGAGGCAAATCCTCTGCTCCCAGCGAAAGACCTGTTAAGGCCGCTATGTCCTCCAAGGTAATGCCAAGAAATCCCTCGAAAGGGGGGGGGGGGGGGGGGGGGGGGGGGGGGGGGGGCGGCGAAAGCATTATAGTAGGTGCTCCAACAGTAAGTAAGTGCCGTCATAATAGGGTAGCGAATGATGGGGAGCTTGATGGCTTCGTAAATACGAAGACTCTTCCATTTTTCTTTGTGGTTCACCATTAAATTGTCCACTCACATAGAGTATCACTTTGTCAAGAAAGTCCATTATTTAAAAGGCACCACTTCTTTTCAGATGTGTCTTCCTTCCCAAGAATAACCTACAGAATCTATGCGAAGAAAAGGAGATTTGTCGATATCTGGAAAAAGTCCCTGAAGACTTGGAACAGCTTGGGATGAGTCAAAGATAGGCCTTAGGGCATAAGAAACGAAGGAAGAGGAAGGATCATTCTCTCATAACCAAGAAAGATCCTCATCAATGGTGTTAAAATCGATTGAGCTCTGAAGCACATCAGAGACTATCGAGATGTCTGATTGAGGCAAACGCGTCAATTCCTTGATTGGGCTATCAACTTGAGCAACGGGGACAGAGATAGCAAATAAAATTTAGGCCATTGCTAGATTAGAGGAAGCGAAGGATGAAAATTAGATTGGATCAAGATTCATAGATTCAAAGGACTAAAGCAAAAATTTGCAAGACTGGTTGAAAGAGAGAACAGAGCAGAAAAATGAAACTTTCCAGCCCCAACTATCATATACTTATTAACGCATAGGAAAGAAGAGCAAGAGATGCATAATGTTTTCTTGAGCTCCCTATAAAAGTTGAGAGTCAAATCAAGCAGGTTCTTTTACCCATTGTAAATTTCAATTTACCAACTGTTAAAGGAGGGTATTTGTTTACACCCTAATTTCAAAAGGGCAAGAACGACGCCGTTTTAGGCAAAGTACCATGTGCTCAACACGTGAGGTCCACCTTGAGGCAAGTCTGGCCTTTAGGTGCTAAAATAACAGCGTCTCGAGCCTATCATCTGGAAGATATGATCATCCTAACAAGGATATCAACCACTCAAGGACTCGAGATGGTTGAAGGGTAAAAGGAGCTCGAGTTTATGGGACTACCAAGAAGGCTGCAAGATAGGTGGTTTCCAAGCTCGAGATGGTTACTTGGAGTGCAATCTAATATACTCAGGCACTAAGCTTAATCTAAAGGACATGGGACTTCTAAAAAGAACTTCCGCTAAGATTGCTGATGTGGACGTCAAGGAATTCCCTCCAATACTGAATTAAGAACACGTTCGTTTATATTTTGTGCGCACAACAGGGAGATAAGTGGCCTAACGTGGGAGTTGTGTTATGATTCAAGATGTTCCGCTTTGTGTTTCTAGTTTAGTGCAGCATTGGTTTGAATTGGCTTAGCGCGAGAAAGTTTGTTTCTGTTTGTTAGCTTGCTGTTTGCTTAAGTCGGTGGTCAAGTCCTTTTTGGTAGATGTGGTAGTTTGAGTCGATTAGTTTAGTTGGTGTAAATGCATTGTATTCCTTGTTTCTTGCTTTAGTATAAAGAGGTGAATATCTTTTATGAAGGGATCATCTATGAAAATATCTCTCTCATCTACTTTTTTCTCTCTAATTCTCACCTCTTTCAATTCTTATCCTCATCTAATCTCTTTTCTCCTAGGTTATGAATCAAGATGGATCCTGATTCATAACAAGTGGTATTAGAGCTCTTGATCGATCATTGTTTTCGATCGGATTGACATTGTTCCTTTGTAATTAGATTTGCTTGTGTCAAGTCTAATTGATTTGATATTAGTTGAACTAATCACAATCTGGCCAAGCGAAGAAAGACACTTGCAATGGCAGGAGGTGTCACTACATAAGCTAGAGCTGCCTCTAATGCTGCTAATGCCACCAATAATCCAGCTACCTATGCTGCTGTAGTTGTTGGATCAGATTCAGGTGGAAATTACGACAATCGGGCAGAGCAGAGGTGGATATAGATGCAAGAACTCTTGTTGTCAATGAAGCGAGACATTTATTAGAGATTTGATGCACAATCTCACAAATTTGACACACAGGCGCAGCACTTGATTGGCTTGCAACAGCAAGTACAAAGGCAGAACACACATGCTGGAGAGAGCATCCTTCTCCCTGCTAGTTAGCAGTTCAGGACTAACCAAACAATCAGACCACCTGATCCTGCTCCTCCTCTTGTGCCGCTGGCTCCTGCTCATACAGGTTCCGATGACAATGGAGATAGTTCCTCAATTGCGAGGAATAATGCTGTTAGACATCCTAAGGTGGAGCTTGAACCTTTTGATGGCACCATGCCTTAGTCTTGGTTGAGAAAATGTGAAAGGTACTTTCGATTCTATAACATTGCTGAGATGGAAAAAGTGCAGCTGGCTTCTATATATTTGCATGGTGAATTGGAACTGTGGTATTATAGTTTGATACGCATTAATCCTTTGATTACTTAGTTTGAATTTGGGAAAGAACTTTGTGAGAGATTTGGAGATGAAGATGTGAGTGATTTGGTTGATAACTTCAACAAGGTCACACAAGTGACAACTATGAAAGAGTCTATGTCTAGATTTGAAAGCTTACGAGCTAGAATGCTGACCATTTAAGCTACTGAAGATTGTTATGTTTCAAGTTTTGTGAGTGGACTTAAGCCAATGATCAAGAATTTCGTTAAGACTTTTGATCCAACAACACTATCCCATGCTTATTCAAAAGCAAGGACGGTGGAAAGCACAGTCTTGGCAAGTTCTGATGTTCCAAGAGTAAAGAGTGTACAAATTAGAGTCACTACTTCCAAATCCTATCAGTCGGGGAATAAGACTTTGAGAATTGAAGAGAAGAGGGCTCAGAAACTTTGCTTCAAATGTAATTAACGCTACTTCTTGGGTGACAAATCTGATCCAAAGTATTTGATGTGTGCTCCTGGTTCTGATCCAGTGGAATTTGACAAAGTTGAAGGAATGCCTGGAGCTGGAGGAGTGCAAGAGGCTAGAGAACAAAGTGGTAGTGAATGGGAGGAATTGGAGGATGAAGAGATTGAAATTTCTGCACAAGCCTTAACTGGCAATGGTTCACATAATACCATTCGCATTAGAGGAGAGGTTGGACATAGATCCTTGTTGATTCTTATTGACAGTGGAAGCACGCATAGCTTCATAGATCCTAAGGTAGTGAGAATGGTGGGGCATGAGTTAATTAGAACCACTCCTTTAACTGTCACCATGGTAGATGGCAATTCAATCTTAACATGGACTAAGTGTAGAAATTTCAAATGGTTGATGCAAGGCCATGGTTTTGAATACGATTTCAAAGTGGTCAAGCTGGGAGGTTGTGATATGGTTTTGGGGGTTGATTGGATGAAAACAATCAGCCCTTTACTCTTTGAATTTACTCAATTCGCTATATCCTTTGAGATGGAAGGGCAGCAGATTCGAGTGCAAGCTATAAAATAGCAAGCTCAATTGCAAATGATGAGTGGAAAGCAGTTACAGGATGTGATTAAGAAGGGGAGTTATCATTGGATCGAACAGCTCCATTCTCAATGCTTTTGAAGAGGGACAATAGGAGGAAATTAACCCTCTTCAGGCTTCATTGCTTCTGAAATACTAGGAATTGTTTGAACAACCTAAGAAACTGCCTCTCAAGAGAGCTTTAGATCATGCAATTCCGTTAAAAGAAGGATCTAATCTAGTGAAGTTACGCCCTTACAAGTATCCTCACTCACAAAAGAGTGAGATTGAGAGGCGAGTGGATAAGCTATTGAAATTGAACTTTATCAGGCACAATCATAGCCCCTTTGCTTCACCTGTTATACTAGTCAGAAAGAAGGATGGTATCTCACGAATATGTATTGATTATCGACAATTGAATGATCTGACTATCAAGGATAAATTCCCAATACCGATCATTAATGATTTGTTGGATGAGTTGTTTGGTTCCAAGTACTTTTCTAAGTTGGATCTTCGACAAGGTTATCATCAGATCAGGGAGTAGGAGTTCGATGTTCACAAGACAGCCTTTAGAACACATAATGGGCATTATGAGTTTGTGGTAATGCCTTTTGGTCTATCTAATTGTCATGGCCTAGATATATTTTTGGATATAGGATGTTTTGGCATTCTTACCTCAATATTGTAATAAGTAGTATAAGTCTTTAATTTAGCATAATAAGTCATTTTAATTCATGTATAAGTCAAGATTGTCAAGGAGGAGTCAAATGGTAGTTTAAGTAGTCAATCTTGGCGGCTATGGAGGGAATGTCGGTTGCTAAGTGTATTCCAAATACAATGTATCTAGCTTAGCCTCCCTTAGCTTGAGATTAGTATAAATATTAGGTGAGTCTCTTGTAATAGGCAAACTTTGATCATAATACAAAATATCTTCAAGATATTTCTCTCTTCTCATCTAACTCTTTCTCTATTTCTTATCTCCATTCACTTCTTTCTCATCTCATATTCTACTATCCCTAGGTCATGACTCGAATTTGATCTCGGACCATAACAATTGGTATCAGAGCCTTGATTTGATTCCAAATCAAGCTCTTAATTCAGAAAATTCAGAACTGATTTGTTATTGCTGCGCAAGGACTTTGGATGCTTTACATTTGATTTAGTTGAATCTTTTTCAACTAAATTGAGTTTGTATTATGTCAAGCTTTGGTGCTGGTTGCAATCAATCAACAAAAGAGAAACAAACAAAAAGAGGTTGAATTTGATATTTAGCATCAGATTTTCAGAGCTTAATTGAGATCAAATTCTGTTGTTGTGTATGTGATCAGAACTGTGAGTTAGCTGCAGTTCATTGATCATAATCAAGTCCTGCTTGGAGTACATTTAAGCTCAGAATTGTAAGTGATCAAAACATCTTGAGTTGCTGCTAGTGTGGATTATAGTTGAGCAAGATCAACTTCAAGATTGCTGCATTATCCTTTGTTAATTCAGTTTATACAGAAACTGACCTAAATCAGTAACTAATCGTGCAAAGAGCTGAATTGAACAATTGTTGCTAATTTTTGAAGGAAATTGTGTTGTTAAGCATAGAAGAGTATAGGAATTTAGCCAATTCTACAGGAAACATCTGAAATCGAGTAGATACTTGCTCAAAAGTGGAGTTGACAGCGAACTAAGAGCAGAAATTGTAGAAATCTGACATGTTCTGAGGACCGTGGTGTGTTGAAGTCAAATTTGCAGTTAAGTTCGAGACTAACTCGGGTTCATAGTCCGAATTACTTAAATAAACACTGCGGTTAGGGTTTGGTTCGAGTTCCTTGATTCGAGAAGTTCATCAGTTAGGATTTGTACTTTGCTGCAATTGTTTAGCAGAAATCAAGTGCGAGTCGTACAAGTTACGTGAGTAGGTTTCGGTTTAACAAGCAGTAGCTAATATCAAGTTGATTGAGTTGAATATTGAATTGAAGGTGCTGTAGTTACTACATATTCAGTGTGCTTATGATAAAAAGCAGGCCATCTCTTCGAATTAGCTGCCTGCTGTATACAAGCAAGTAGGAAGAGATGGATGGCATTACATTTCCATCGTTTCAAGATATTTTGGATCACTATATGCCACAAATGTACTAGATACTTCAGGAGATGCGTACAGAATAGTAGGTATCTGGAGTTCAGCAAGAAGAAATGCGAGAACAAGAGTGTGAGAATGATCAACCAAATGAATCAATGATTGAGGATGTCTTGGATACTACCACAGCAGATTTGTCTGATCAGAACTCTAAGTTTGAAGTGCAAGAAGTTGAATCACATGAATTTGTTCCTCATGTGCGCATAGAGATTTGGAGCGTAAGGAAATTGAGAGTGAGGTATACGCGGCAACAGGGTAAGGAGATTAGCTTGTTTATCCACTTAAACCTCAAGAAATGTTACTCGAGCAAAAGGTTAAGAGCAACAGAAAAGCCAATATTAGTTTAAAAAGGAAAACCTCTGGATTTCTAATTCCTTAAATCAAATAATATGATTGTTGATAAGCTTGATATTAGTGAGAACAAGGAATTGATGAAGTATGAGATGGTTATGTTGTCATTAGATGGACTTGAGGTTGGTGCTTGGATTAGCAAAACGCTTAAGAAGGCAAGAAGGAAGAAGAAATCTAATTGCAATACGGCAATTTCAGCAAAAGATCAAGGTGTTGCTGCTGTGGAATCATCAAGTACAAATTACAGTGAGACATCTTCCTGTTATGAACAAGTTGTTAGACCAATTCAGCCAGGAAGTATGCTTGATCAAGACTCTTGTCAAGGTTCTTTAAGTAGAATGAAGGCTTATCCAAGCTTAAATAATAGTGGAAGACCTCCTCCTGAACAGGGAGAAGGAATCTATAAGGTTCATCCTTCCAATGTGCACTGCCAGTGTGATGAATTACAGGATCACGTGGATCTGCTTCCCTCTTCGAGGGAAGATTTGGCTTGTTCAAGCACAAACCATGGTAATTAGCTTCCTCCTGATCTAGGAGAGGAAATTAAGGGAATTAATGAGCTGACAAGCAAGGATTCCTTGGAGGAATGTATGACTCAAGCTGATAAGGTTCAGTTGTATTCCAGTTTTCGACTTCCGGGAAGTTTTGTTTTGGTTAGTCCCGATCTGTGGTGGAAACAGCAACACAAGTCAGGCATTTATGGACAAAGTATAGCTCTCTTGGATGCTTACAAGAGGGTTGGAATGCTAGTTGATCAATTCGAATTCAAATACCATGGGGTTTTGTTTAGAAGAAACAACATTGTGGAGAAGACTTTTGTCAAAAGAAGGGGAATTGTACTGCTCCAGAACCTATTTTTAGCAGGGTACATGGAAGGAATTCAAAGAGGAGTCAAGAACAGATTAGTCCTTGAGATGTACTTAATTATTCTAAAGTTCCAGGGCTCTAGAGGATCAGCAGTGAGTAGTAGCCAAGTTGAAATTCAGACAAGAGCTGATGACATTGTGAATGGTCTGGTGTTTTTGGGTTGCAAACTTAGGGCTGTTGGTTTGGCTATCTTGATGGTTCCTACTATGATAGAACTTCTTTCGAGTTCAACCATGAAGCTTGAGAACTTATCTTAGTGGAGGAAAATTCATATTAGGACTTCCATAATTTCAATGCTCAAGCATGGTGCACGATTAACAGATTTTAGCAAAGTGGAAGACAATTCAGTAAATAGCTCATTGATCTTGTTGGTAGCAACATCTAAGGGAGCAAATTGGACAAGGGAATGTATAAGTTGGGTCCCGGTAAGTCTTGGGAATGTGAGAAACACTGAAAGCCTTTCCCTAAGTAGGACAAGGGTCGGGGTCAGTTTGAGTACCAATAGCAAGGCACTGAAATTCTACTCTGTTTGCCAGCTGAAGTTTTGGATAGAGTTGTTATTCATGAATCGTCGCTGCTTCACTACAAGTTATCATTGCACAACAACTATAAGACATTGTTGTATTGTCAACTGCAGATTTCAGATGTAAGCATCATGATATGTTGTGCTCTTCAGCTACAAAATTTCAGCAAGGAGTTCATCAAATTTAGCTCCTACTTTGACCTTCAAAGTCTAAACTCTATCATATAATTCTTGGGGACAAGAATCTCGTAAGGGGGGACTAATGTCATGGCCCGGATATATTTTTAGATACAGGTTGTTTTGGTATTCATACGTCAATATTGTAATAAGTAGTATAAGTCTTTAGTTTAGCATAATAAGTCCTTTTAGTTCATGTATAAGTCAAGATTGTCAAGGAGGAGTCAAATGGTAGTTTAAGTAGTCAATCTTGGCAGCTATGGAGGGAATGTTGGTTGCTAAGTGTAGTTCAAATACAATGTATCTAGCTTAGCCTCCCTTAGCTTGAGATTAGTATAAATATTAGGTGAGTCTCCTATAGTAGGCTAACTTTGATCATAATACAAAATATCTTCAAGATATTTCTCTTTTCTCATCTAACTCTCTCTCTATTTCTCGTCTCTATTCACTTCTTTCTCATCTCATATTCTACTATCCCTAGGTTATGACTCGAGTTTGATCTTGGACCATAGCACTAATGCTCCAGCTACCTTCCAGGCTTTGATGAATTTGGTGTTCAAGCCCTTCTTGAGGAAGTTTGTTCTTGTGCTCTTCGATGATATCTTGGTGTATAGTCCATCTTTGGAAATCCATCTTGAACATTTGGAGCTGGTATTTCAGACAATGAGACAACATGAGCTTCAGCCAAGCTTTCCAAATGTGCTTTTGCAAAGACTCGAGTGGAGTATTTAGGCCATTTGATCTCATTAGAAGGGGTTGCTACTGATCCAAGCAAGATCCAAGCAATGAAAGAATGGTCAGTGCCCAAAACTCTCAAGCAATTGAGGCGATTTCTTGGTTTGATAGGTCACTATCGCAAGTTCATTGCCCGATATGGAATCATTGCCAAGCCTTTAACTGATTTGCTGAAGAAAGATGTGTTTCACTGGAATAAGCAGGTAGAAGAAGCATTTGAACGGTTGAAGATACCAATGACAACTGCTCCAGTTTGGGTTATGCCAGATTTCACCTTGCCTTTTGTCTTGGAGACTGATGCTTGCAAGACATGGATTGGAGTAGTGCTATCACAGAATGGCAGACCCTTAGCATTCCTAAGTCATGCTTTAAGCCAAAAGAATCAAGCTTTGTCTACTTATGAGAAGGAATACATTGCAATATTAATTGTAGTTCAAAGATGGAGGCATTATTTGGAGGGGCATCACTTCATAATCAGGACTGATCATGAAAGTCTAAAATATTTGTTAGAGCAAAAGATCACTACCAGAGTTCAGAGAAAGGGACTCATGAAGATGGTAGGTCTGCATTGCACAATTGAATACAGAAAGGGAAGGGACAATCAGGCAGCTGATGCTCTTTCAAGAAGATTTGAAGGCTCAGAAGTGGCTAGATGTGCTACAATCTCTGAAATAGTTCCAACATGGATGAATGAAGTCATCAAGTCTTATGAAGGAGATAAATTTGCTGAAGATTGTATTGTTACACATTGTATTTAGGGCAATCAGAGCTTAGATCCGAAAATTGTTGTCATAAATGGTGTGATCAAGATCAAGGGTACGATTTATATGGAAGTGGCACTGAATTAAGGAAGCAAATTGTTGAAGCCTCTCATAGCTCAGGGGCACTCTCGAATAGAAGGCACTTACCAAAGATTGAAGCAGTATTTCCAATGGACTGGGATGAAGCAGGAAGTTAAGGTTCTGGTGCAACAATGTGTGGTCTGTCAAAGAGCCAAGAGTGATCATATGCCTTACCAAGGGTTGTCGCAACCCTTATCCATTCCTAAGAGAGCATGGCAGCACATCAGCATGGATTTTATTGAGGGCCTTCTAAGGTCTGAAGGAAAGGAAGTTATTTGGGTTGTGGTTGATAGATTCACCAAGTTTGCACATTTTGTAGCTCTTAATTATCCTATATCTGTTGAGAGGTTGGCTCGACTCTTCATGGATTAGATTTGCAGACTCCATCGGCTACCACAAACCATAGTGTCTAATCGAGATAGATTATTCATCGGTAACTTTTGGCGGGAATTGTTATCTTTGCTTGGATCTACATTGGTTTTGAGCTCAGCATACCATCCTCAAACAGATGGTCAGACTGAAAGAGTTAATCAGTGCCTTGAACAATATTTCAGGAGCATGACTTTTACGCATCCAAAGGACTAGAATAGATGGTTATCTCTTACAGAATTTTGGTATAATACTCATTTTCACTCAGCTTTAAAGGTTCCTCCATTTAAGGCTTTGTATGGGTATGATCCTCCAGCACCAATCATGATACAAGGAGCCATATCATATGTTACTGAGGTAAATGAGTAGCTACAGGAAAGAGGACACTTGAAGCAACAGCTTAGGGACAATCTCCAAGCTGCTCAGTCCTGGATGAAGTTTTTTGTTGACAGGAAGAGGACTAACAAGAATTTTTCAATTGGTGATTATGTGCTCTTGAAATTACAGCCTTACAGGCAGACATCAGTTGCGAAGAAGATTGGGAAGGTAGCATATAAGCTGGAATTACCCCCTGAAGCAGCAATCCGTCCAATTTTCCATGTATCCTTACTCAAGAAGTATGTGGCTCCGGGCTCAAATGCTTCTGCAGAGCTTCCTGAAGTGTCATCTCAGGGTAGCTTGATTCAGTAGCCTCAAGCAACCTTAGAGTCCAGATGTGTGTAGAAGCAAGGGAAGCATGTGGAAGAGGTTTTGATTCAATGGAGTAATTTGGGCATTGAAAAAGTTACTTGGGAAGATCTACACTTCTTGAAGTCTCAGTTCCCTCTTTTCGTTCTTGAGGCAAGAATGATCTTAAGAAGGGGGCATTGCTATGATTCAAGTTGTTCTGCTTTGTGTTTTTGGTTTAGTGCAGTATTGGTTTGAATTGGCTTAGCGCGGGAAAGGCTGTTTCTATTAGTTGGCTTGTTGTTTGCTTAAGTCGGTGGTCAAGTCCTTTTTGGCGGCTATGGTAGTTTGAGTCAGTTAGTTTAGTTGGTCTAAATGCATTATATTTCTTGTTTCTTGCTTTGGTATAAAGAGGTGAATATCTTGTATGAAGGGATCATCTATGAAAATATCTTGAGAATCACTCTCTCTCATCTACTTTTTCTCTCTAATTCTCATCTCTTTCAATTCCTATCCTCATCTAATCTCGTTTCTCCTAGGTTATGAATCAAGATTAATCTTAATTCATAACATGTTGCCGCAGAATTAAGAGCAGCAGTTATTTTCCATTTTCTATAAATAAAGGACTCTTCCTCGGTCCAAAGAACAACACAATACAAAACTTCACCAAGTTTTCTTTGCAGCACACTTGTGCTCTTTTCTTAGGTATAGCATAACTTATCATAGCTTAGTTTAATGTAGAACTTGTTGTACTTGCTTCATCAATAATACGGTTTCTTGAGCTTCAGGTACGAACTTCCTGTTTTAATCTATTCCCAATTTTTGACGAGTTGAGAAATGAGGCTTTAGTTTAAGGCTTTGACCGCCAAGGCTTGACCTTGATTGTAGTTGTCTTAACATTATTGTCACCGCTTGATGAGTCAGGCGAACTTAGGTTCACAGCTTTGATAGCCAAGATTTGACCTTGATTGCGTGGGTCCAAATCTAGTGATTTGAATACGGTTTGCTCCACCTTATTCTTCTTAGACACTAACTCATTCAAGTTATTATAAATTAAGGATGCTATGCTTAGAAACATTATTGACTCAGGCTTGTAAATGGACTGCTAAGCTCTTGGGTTTGTCTCCACCCCAATTTCTAACTTTTAGTATACAAGGAAAGGTGTCTAAAGGCTCTACTTCGTCAATGTAACTGCCACTTGAGTTAGGCCCATAGCCTTTAATTTTCTGTTAATACATATACATAAAAATCCATAAAAACATTCAACCAAGTCTTCTTAATTGAAGCACAATCAAAACTCACGGTATAACCAAAGTCAAATACACCAAAATATCAAAACGTTTTCTTCAAAAACGGTGAGTGGTTGCGGTCAAACACGTGTGGTTCGACTTTAGGCTCATCCTTAGTCACGGTGAGTTCCTTTCGCACGTTTGTTTTGTTTATAATTTTATGATGACCACATCACACTTAATTGCAAACAAAATAAAGCAAACAAGTGGTTTTCATATTAATGTAAATTGTATAAAGAGACACTGTCATGTAATGGAGAATCATTCCCCTAAAAGTACAATTATCTTTCGAGAAATCCTTATTGGACCTTAGTGGGGCTCTATTATTAAACAGAGCATAGTGAACTCTATTTGGCCTAGCAAGAACCCCATCTTTTCGGCCCACATCTTGTAGTTCTTCCCATCTAAGGGATCAGTTTTTGACATATTAAAAATGATAAAGCCCGTGTGAGTTATGTTGTGATTACTCATTACATTAAATGACTTAAATTGTTGGTGTAATAGGGTGAATGAGTGATCAAAATATAACTCTTTATTACAATGAACTTGATCTCGAGATTACAAATTGATAAATAAACGATTTAAGCAAACTAACACAAGGGAAAGAATTGATTGAAGAAATTGCTGCACCATGGAGAATCCCCTTCCCTAAGTCATTTATGCCCGCACAGAGGTACAATAGGATGAACAGCACTCTAACCTCTAAGGTTAACACGGCACCCATCTCAGCGGTGTACTCCAGGGAAATGGGTAGGAGTACGGCCCAACTTGCTCAGTAACAAAAGAGAGGAGAGAACAAAAATATGAAGAAAGTAAGCCGTGAAGAAGGAAGATTAATTTTTGCGAAAATTCTGTATACTTTACAAAACCCTAAAGGACGATATTTATAAGGAAAAATCCTAAAAAAAATATCATGGCTCGGAATTCGGCTCAAACAAGGAAAGTGGCGGATATGGGAGAGCCTAAAAATCCGGCCATTTTTGGGGAAAAATAGTTATGGAAAAAGCAGGAATTGACACAATCAAAATGCGTACTTGAGCTCGAGCTTGTAGCCTCGAGCCTCGAGACCTGGAGTATGGACGACTCCTCGTGTCAAGATCCTCACGATAAACTGGGATACACCTTGAGCTCGAGCCAAAGGCCTTGAGCTCAACCAAACAACAAGAATTCATCGCGTGTTTATTTACGACAACTTAAACAAATACAACGGTCATTAAAATAAAAGTTTACGCTAGAAAAAATCCACAACACACAACACCACGACACGACGCATTGGCCAACTTGACTCGGCAAGGTGGGGCAAGCGCTCGCGCATGTGGTTTACCAAGCCCACTCTATGCCCACAATACTTTACCAAGTACAATAACAAGGGGATATATATAAACTAGACTCTCCTCTTCTAGATTTTACATGTGGGATTGAGGGGTTTTCACAAGAGATCAATATTGGAGCACACTATCCCCAAAATTCCAATGGCTGGTTACTTTTGCAGTAGCCTCCTTAACACGTATTTATCATATTTCATTTACATATTTTTAAATGTAGAAAAAGAATACTAGCAACTAAGGACCGAGGTCAAAAATGCTACTAATAATGGGATGATTATGAGTAAGGAGCATGATATTAAGGCTCCCTTTGTTTGACTGGAAAATAAAATTTCCGAAAGAGGTTTTCCAAATTTCCTTTGTTTGGGGCAATTAAATATAATTATCATAATTGATTTTTCCAGTGAAAGGCCGAAATTGTGTTCCGGATCAAAAGTCCTGAAGTCATGATTCTTCCAGTCTGATTCCCTCGGGTGGCACTATCTCTCTTGAACTCGAATTTCACCCCCCCCCCCCCTGGGGCATATGTACATTGTAATATAAAAGGCTAAATTATAAAAACAACTTTCCCTTTTTTCGTCAAAAGAACACGATACATACCTATATTTTCAATTTTATAAAATTGTCCCTTGAACTTCACAATTAAACACAACACACCCCTTGTAATTTTAATTTCATAAAATAATCCACCGAACCTTGTTATTACACATAACACCTCCCTGAACGTTTCTTGATAATTAGTGAAATAATTGCGATACAAAAACCGGTAGCCAATGAAGGCGAAACCCGAGCCCACACACATAAATTTTAATTTCAAAACATAGCTCTTGAACTTTCATAGTACACATGCACATCCCTGAAACTTTGTTACTAAATGCAACTCATTCCTTGGACATTAATAAATTATAAATTTAATGTCTATCTTGATTTTAGCTTAATTGAAAATGTAGGGGGTATGTTGTGTTTAATTGTAAAGTTGATGGGATGATTTAATATTTTACCCTTTATAGGATTGCATTTTCCTTCAAAACAAACAATGAAATATGATATTATAGAATCATGTTTTCCTTTGGAACAAAGGAAAATCTAAAGTACAATTTTGTTTTCCTTGGAAAATGTTTTCCAGAGGAAAATAATTTTCGTAGGAAAAGTATTTCCTCTCAACCAAATAGAGCCCAAATAAACGTCGCAAGTTAGATTATGATCTAACCATTACACCATTGAATATTGCATAAAGTTACTTCTGTATGGCTTCCATAATTGCTCTATGCCATATTTTTATTTACTAAAACATATCTATAAATGTATCTACATGTTAAAACTAAGAAAGGAGAGCAAAATGACCCAACAATTGTTTAAAATTTTTTGCAACTATAAAGCGAAAAATTATCTAATGTTCCCTTGAGAAAATCAACATGATTGACTTGACCCATTATCTAACATCAAGACACCTGCTATCGCACCACGACAGTGACCAACGATTGTAAACTGCAATTTCGTTCCATGGCTTGTGATACGAATCGGGATCCGATCCTATCCAATCAATCCAATACCGCCCGAATCCAATGGAATACCCACAATCCACACACGATCAATGACAAATTTAACACATATTCAATCACAAGGGGTACAGGATAGCTAGATTGCTATCCCTTTGTATATATATTTGATAGTATAAGATAAATACAAGGCAAAGCATGCCTAATTACTAAGAGGGCTCACTTATTTAAGTAGTAAGGATAGTTATATTAGGGCTGAGGTGGGAGTGAGGATCTTGCTGGGTGTGGGGTGCGGACATGGTCCAGGGTTGGCTGGTCGGACCAGGGTTGGAGGGTAGGCCATAGGCCCATTCGTAACAATACCCCCAAAGGCCTTGACCCTGGTCCTCAAGGGTCTAAAGTTGGGAACCGGATTCACAGATAGTGAAGGAATCTAATCCACGGAATCAGAACCTAGGTGGCGGAGCTGGCGAAAACCTCTACAGTCCAAATACTCCTAAGCTGGGATGTGAGTGTGGTTGGCAGCTAAGTCTCGAGGACCGGAGCAGCATAGAGGCTTGAGCTATCGGAACCAATTTGTAGGTGATAGGAGAAACCATGCTGGCGGGAATACTGACCAAGGTCTTGGTGCCAATCAGGCTCTATAACAAGCAGCTTTGAGAAATTCCGCATGACTAGAGATGGCGCCGAAGTTAAGGCACGTTTGAGTAGCTCAAAGGTGAGCTCAGCATCTTCACTCCATCTGAAACTATCTTCTTGCGGAAACTTAGCTGAAGGTCAGCCAACGATTCCATAACGGAAGATAAGGCACCCAGAATGCTTTGAAAGTCCAAGGAATTTACGATTCTGCCTTAGTGAGGTGTTACGAAACAAAGTGGAACAATCTCCAACCCTTTGGGGTTGGCGGCTATCCATCTTCCAAGCACAAGCTAACTGAAATCCTCAATTTGCTAGGATCTAAAGGCACCCTTCACCTTATTTGCTGTAAGTTGCTGTTGACGGGGAACACCATGTATGGAGCATAGATGCGTCGAGTGCAGTGTCCACTTGGCTTTATGTCCTAGTTCCTCGCCAAGGAAGATCATGATGGTGCTGTGTAAGAATGGCAGAAATGCGTCATCCATTAAGATCTATATCATAGAAGATGTCTTCGAGAGACCCAAGAGCTTGACGATAAGCTTGTGACGGCATGACTAAATGCGGGACTGTTGCCTCATGAATATCTCTTGGCACCATACCAATCAACCAATATAAAGCAAACAGATGTGCCCAATCGAGACAACTGCATGGATCATCACCATGGAACTGCTTATCACCAACAATTGAGACTGACGGTTGATGACGAACATCCATCAAACACCTCCAAAGTCGATCTAGATGAACATCAAGGAAGTTACAAGCGCTACCATGGCTGATAAGGATGTTCAAGGAGTGCTTCTCGTATTGACCTTGGGTTCTCATGGTTGGATATTGGGCCAATTCCCGGGGAACATGCATAAGAATGCAAAGATCAAAACATGGATCTGGCTCAGGCTTCATTGATTCATCCCCTAATTCATCATCTAAAGACTTTATCCAAGACATTTGCTCTTGATGAGGCATTGACCGCGCATGATTTGGCGTGAACGAGTCACAGCCGTAGGAACAAAGACTTCGTTGAAGCAAATCCTCAGAGTTGGCGAAACATAATTCCCATGTAGGGAGAGCAGTTGGCGAGTTTATAGTAGGCAGTACTGGTAAAACCAATGGTCTAATTGGCAGCATTGTTGTTGGTGGGTTAGCGGGTGTCTTGGCGGCGTCCTTCGGTGGCGGTAGAAGTGGGGCTATTTTGGCGGGAGTTGGTGCTGACAATGCCACTAGACTACTTGGCGGCAACACTTTTGGCGAATTGACGTCCACCTTGGCGGTATCACTTGGTAGCGGTAACAGCAGGGCTGATTTGGCGGAATTCATTCCCGCCATTCATTCCACATATTCACAGTTCTTTTCCTTTAATTATGCTAGAGTGATAGCCTCTTGCAGAGTGTTCGGCTCGAACAACTTCAACCATTCCGCCAAGTCCTCACACAAACCACCCATGAACGTGCCAACTCTTTGTTCTTCGTGAGCCCACTACGGTTAACCAAGGGCTCAAACGCAGCTACATATTCATCAGGGGTCCCAGTTTGTTTGAGCTTAGTAAGCTTGGTAAGATGGTTTTAGGCACTCAGTGAGCCCACGTCACCACTTCCATCGAACCTAGGGAACTCTAACTATGTAAGGCAAGTGAAGGATCGATAGTTACCTCACCTATGATGACGATTGGAAGCGGAAGACATGGATCGATGTTTAAAGCTAGAATGCCCATTGCGTTGCTCATCTACAGCGATAGCCCCTTCATCATCTCTTTCATCTTAGCCATGGCTTCCACTAAACAATCATAGTGCCAATCAAACATTTCACCTTAGTTCCTTTCTGACACCCGATGTTTAGAGCCGTCCCCCATTGACAACAATTGAAGCTAACTGCAACTGGCCGAGGAGTGTTTGCTCTCAATAATCACTTAAGGCATTTCATTGAACACCATATGTGCAACACTAGGATTGAGCTGATCACAATGAACAAGCCGAGGAAGACCACTCTGATACCAATTTATATGGACCGAGATCCTATCCTATCCTATCCAATCAATCCAATACTAATCCAATGCCAGCCCAAATCCAATGAAATACCCACAATCCACACACAATCGATGACAAATCCAACACGTATTCAATCACAAGGGGTACGGGATAGCTAGATTGCTATCCCTTTGTATGTATATTTGATAGTATAAGATAAATACAAGATATAAAGGAAAGGGGGGGAGATATAGAAGAAGGGGGGAGATAACTAGAGAAACATAGGGGAGAGAGAGGGGGAGAGCATTACACTCACAATCATACTAAACATATCTAATTACTAGAGTCAGAAGAGATACGGAGTCCAAAGGGGAGGGGGGTTTTCTTCAGGGCTCAAGAAGGGGGGTCACTTATTTATAGTAGTAAGGGTAGTTATATTAGGGCTGAGGTGGCAGTGAGGATCTTACCGGGTGTGGGGTGCAGATATGGTCCCGAGTTGGCGGGTCGGGCCAGGTTGGCGGGTAGGCCATAGGCCCATCTGTAATAGCCTAGAAGGATAGCCTAGTGGCAATGCCGGTAGTAGGACGCCATATCCACCTGAAAATGGAGTTTCAATGTCGGTAGTTGGACGCCCTATCTACTTGAAAATCAAGTTTCAGAGGCAACAATACCCATGTATCTCAATGGAATGAACTAGTTTATTGATTTGGCATAAAATATATACCATTGACAAAGAAAGTAAGTGCAATAAGTTCAACAAAATATGTTCTCAAATAAAACAAGAATATACAATAATGAGCGATGATAATAAAGTTCAACTACAGTTGCATCAATAAGGCCTCCAAACCTTTTTTTGGGCAAAGAAAGGGATAGAAGGATCACTTTATTCACAAGCATGTACTTGGCTCTTGAAAATTCTAGTGTTTCATTTATACCAAATAGCCATTCATAGAATCGCCATTTTTATAGAAGAAGATAAAAACTTATATCCTTATTCTTCCCAATCTGCTCAATAGTTCAAAAAGAGCACTTTCAAAACCCGATGAAACACCCTAGGAAGGGCAATTTGGGTTGACCACCAAGGGCATTTTATTAACCACCAATAGTATAGTACATTGTTAAACTGCCGTAGTCTATAATAATAAATAAATGGATAGTCCTAGCATGCATGAGTATAAATTGTAAACGATGAAAACAACATAAACTTGTGCTGCAATCTCACATAAAATAAAGAAATAAACGACTGCAACATGATTTGAGAACACGAGGGATGATTTGTGCTGCAATCCCGGTTTAGTTTCTTGATTTTAGGATCAGGTCCCCTTGTATCTTCTATAGATACTCCATTTTGTAATGTTTGAGAATCAGCAATAAGGAAAGAATTTCTTCCTTTTGTTTGAACTGTCTAAAATTGTTCAGCCCCTTCTTTCCCATAGTTTGTTCTCGACCTTCATTGTTGTTCCTTTTCCAGGACTTTATTGTCATTGTTTAACATCCTCCTTCATTGTTGATTACGTTTTAACCTTCTTTGCCAATTTCAGCCACTATTTTAAGTTGTTACCACCATGACATAACACCAAAACCTTTCATCTTAGCCAACTTAAGCACTATTTGAAAATATTTAAAAGAATAAATTCATGGGATGAGTTATTTATTTATGAGATAAATAAAGTTTTATGCTAAACAAATATTCATGAGATTAATATATAATAAGATAAATTATATCGTGTTTTGAAGAAGAGAAGAAAAATGCAAATTGAAACGAACTCTACGCAAATTTGTTTTGGGTGACGTCCTCAAGTTTATATATATATATATATATATATATATATGTCAGCAGTAGAAATTATAAAGTTGGATTAGGTTTTGGAACCTAGTTTTCTTTCGTGACGAAAACCAAAAATTATTTTACGGTTTTTCTCAATTAATATTTAGTATAATTTTTTGAAAAATTATTTTTCGAAAAGATTATAAAGAAAAATTATGTTCTGAAATTTTTTCTAAATTAAATATTTTGAGAGCCAACACTCTAGTGTTAATAGAGATAATTGCGTAGAAAAATATCTCGAGGTGTCAAGAAGTTTCTTTTTCCAATTTTAGATCTACAAATTTGGAGTTTGGATTCACACTTTAGGTATGTCTAAATTAAGTATTTGATATTTGACTTGTTTTTCTTTATTTCGTTTATTCTACATACCATGTTTATACTTATTTTATTTGATGTTTTTTCGATTGTCAAATTATGAGCCTATTAGAGTAAAATCTAGGTCGAATTAAATAGTTTAATTAGATCAGGGTATTAGACTTGAAATTAAGAATTTTAAATTGGTTTTCCGCTACATCCGCTCTAGTCGTTGAAGGAAAAATTTTTGAAATACGTTCCCGACAATTGGAATTAGAGCCAACTTTGAATACGTTTATAATTGACTTTGAAACATCAAGTTTGATAAATTGAGATATGTAGAACTACAAAAATTATGAATTTGGGTATTTCATTAAAAGAAAATGACTATCCTGAATATTGTTGTTAAAAGAGTTTAATAACAAGATTGAAGGTTCATTAAAATTTAGATGAGTCGGGATTCAATCAAGGAGTTTAAATCTAAATCAAATCTAATTAGATTAGATATTCAAAGACTTGAACGATTTAGATTATTAGTCTAATGTGATTAGATTTTGAACCTAGATATGAAAAAATTCAATTGTTGATTTTTTTATAATAATCCAAAATAAGGAATACCTGATAATGTTATTAAATAGTTTAATAATGAGATTGCTATTTACTAAATTTAAATTGTTTAACTTAGGATGAATTATAATTGAAGTAGTGGGTGCATAAGTCTAAATGATCTAATGAGATTAGATATTCAATTAATTGAATAATTTAGATATATATATATATATATAATATCACACTGAATATCTAATAGGATTAGATGTTTGGTTTCCGATTTAATGGGATTAAGAATGGTTGTAATTATTTATTTGTTTATTTACATAGTAATATAAAAATAAAAAAATAACAGTTTAAAAAAATGGGTTAAAAGCTGGGCACGCCCCAATTCATAAATTTTTTATTTATTTTTTATTTTTACTATTTTTAATAATTTGAATAAATAATTAATTAATTAAAATGAGATCCTAATTTAGATTATATGATGATCTTTTCTAAAATAGTTTATAAAAATCTTTAATTGTTCCAACCTTTAGGCCTTAAGTATAGTTATTCAAATTGTTTGATGGCATGACAATTATTAAATTTTGTTCACATGGTTAATATTATTTAAAAGAGTTAAATATTATGTATAATGTGAATAAAGTTAGAAGACAATCTAAATATGCAACTTGGTGGAATGTTTGTTTTCATTAAGTGGGAGATTTTTTTCAAATAAATGATTAGATATTTCAAAAGTTGTATTATTTGGAAGATAGATTCTCATAATATATCCAGACCCTGCACAAGCGGGAGCGCTTGTGGTACTAGGAATGTTGTTGTTGTTGTTGTCATATTCTCATAACGTATCTAATGATATTAGATTACATATGTTGGATAATGATCGTATGTCCAACATTGCTAGACCGTATCAAAAATGCTCAAAAAGAAGATGACTATCTGCAAAAGATTGTTCTTAAAATTGAAAAAGAGCCGTCCACACAATTCACACTATGAGGAGACAGTTCTTTGTGCTTCGGCAACAGGATTTGTGTTCCAAGTGATGAGCTACTAAAAAAGGAAATTCTAGAAGAAGCTTATTTGGTCCATATTCGGCTCACCCCGGAGGAACAAAGATTTACAGAGATCTTAAGGAATATTTTTGGTGGAGGACCATAAAAAAAGATATAGCTCAATTTGTTGTGAGATTTCTCACATGTTGGCAAGTGAAAATTGAACATCAGAAACTAGCCATACTTCTTCAACCAATAGAAATACCAAAATGGAAATGGGATCACATCACCATGGATTTTGTTAACAAACTACCTCGATCTTCTAAGGGTCACGATGCCACATGGGTAATTGTTGATAGAATCACGAAGTCTGCACACTTCCTTCCAATTAAAATAACTTTCAGTCTAGAAAAGCTTGCCAAATTTTATATAAAGGAGATATGAAGTTATATGGAGTACCGTATTCTTTTGTGTTAGATCATGACTCTAGATTTCTCTCAAGATTTTGGAGACAACTGCAGAAAGCATTGCAAGCAAAGTTTAATTTTAGCACATCTTACTATCTCCAAATCGATGGCCAAAGTGAAAGAGTGATCTAGGTACTGGAAGATATGTTAAGAGCTTGTGCTTTAGACCATAAGGGCAGCTGGGATGATGATCTTCCACTAGTAGAGTTTGCTTACAATAATAGTTATCAGGCTAGTATTAAGATGGCGCCTTTAGAAACTCTCTATGGAATAAACTGTCGATCACCGTTATGGTGGAATGGCATTGATGAAAGGAAGCAAGGGAAGGAAGAAATTTGTCCTGAAATCTTACAGCTCACTATTGAGAAGGTGAAAATGATTCATGATTGTGCAAAGTAGGCAAAGAAGTTATGCTAATAAAAGACGAAGAGCCCTTGAATCTCAAAGAGGGAGACCATGTATTTCTAAAAGTTTCTGCAACAAAAGGAGTAATCAGATTTGGAAAGTGCAATAAACTAAACCCAAGATATATCAGTCCCTATGAAATATAGAAAGAATTAGGGACGTGGTGTATAGAATCACTTTGCCTCCCTTACTTTCTCAACTTTATGATGCTTTTCATGTCACTATGCCACGGAAGTATATTCATGATGCCTAGCAAATAATTGAACAACAACCCATTACAATAAAGCAAGATATGACCTATCAAGAGTTTCCTTAGGGAATTTTAGAGACAAAGGAAAAGGCCTTGAGAAACAGAACAATACAGATGGTGAAAGTTCAATGGCAGCGTCATTCGAAACATGAAGCAACTTGGGAGTGAGAGGAGGACATAATGCAACAGTACGCACACCTCTTTGACCAAGGCAATATATGTACACTCCGAATAGAAATTTTCCATGCATCTGAGCCAAATACTCCCATAGTCACAAATACACTTATTTTGTGGACGAAACACACTTTTAAGGGAAATGTAAATACCTTGAAATTAGGTAACAAAACATAAAGGAATAATACTAGTCTTAACAAATAAGCATGAGGTGGCATTTTAAAACCACGAGGTTCCATTTTAAACATGAGCTGGCAGCCGAAGCAGGTGAATTGGCACGAGGTGGCACTTTTATGCACGAGCCAACAACCGAAGTAGGTGAATTAGCACCAGGTCGCATCTGAAATAGATGAATCAGCACGAGGTGGCACTTTCAAGCACGAGGTGGTGCCCAAAGCAAGTGAATCAGCACCAGGTGGGACTTTTAAGCACGAGGTGGCACCCGAAGCTGGTGAATCAGCAGGAGGTGGCCCCATAAACACGAGGTGGCATCTGATGTATGTAAAATAAGCATGAGGTGGGGCCAGAAACATGAGGTGGCAACACCTAAGTAGGAAGTGTCAACCACTAATAAAAGGTGGAAGCCACCAAGCATGAAGTGGCATAAAATCCACCAACCTAAGCTTTCTCCCCTCACATCAGATTTGTCCCTTAGCTTTGAAGAACCTCAAATATAAATAGGCATGTAGGTTTGAGTATCTCAGACCAACTCCACACAAAATTTTTAGAAGAAAATAAGAAGAAAAAGTCATAAGTATTGATGCGTCTCATAATTACGCATCTTTTAATTGTTATTTTAATTATTTTGCACCTATTTAATTATAGTTCTACACTTATTTGGCAATTTTTATGTTTAACAGGTTTGAAATTAAAGTTTCAAAAATTGTCAAATGTTGGTGCAAATAAGGCAAATTCGATGCGTAAACAATTAAATCAAGCCAATCGAGATTCGAGACAAGAATGTATAAGCTCGATCCGCTACAGTACCCGAGCTAGCACTGTTCATCATCTTCTACCCCTAGCCGCACCGTTACAGTAACCGTCCTCAGCCCAGCCCAACTTCAGCTCCTCACCACCGCAGCTCACCAACAGCACCAGCCCATGACGACACCAGTAGCATCGACCACGACCTAGCTCCAGACCTCAACACCAGGCCCACGAACAGCCCAACTTCAGCCCGTCACCACCGGCCTGACTCGACCTTAAGGCCCGTCCACCACCAGCACCGACTTAGGGTTTCGTTAGGTTCAATTATAAGAGGAGGAGAACGAACGGAGCTGGGTGTGGGTGGTTTGGGGAGTTCACCGCCTCTCTCTCTCGGCCACTGTTCTCTGCTCCTCTCTCTCCTCTCAGCTTTTCCTCTCTCTTCAAATTTTATTTTATTTTTCTTTCTTTTTCGTTAATTGGAACGAGAGCGACATTAGAGTGGAGATCGACATGAGTTTGTTCAACTTTTTCTTCACCGGATCATCCTTGATGGAGAGCTAACTTGTTTTCTGGGGTTAGATGAAATCTTAGCCTTTACTTTTGTTTACTTTTAATTCGGGTTAATTTGATTATTTACATGAATTGCTTGGTTGAGATAAATAATTTGAAGTATTATATTTTTATTGTCTATTCGATTGATATGATTATTGAGTTTGTAACCTTTAATTGTTGATATTGATATTTATAAATTAATTCTTTGTGCTTGTAGCCTTAGGATTAATTAATCAAGCAATAGTATTAACCGAATTGTTAATTAAAGCCTATCTTCCCTATGCTTTAGTTAGATAGGGTCAATACGTAATAATTAACAATACGTTAGGTAGAGCCTATTTTCCTTATGCTTTAGTTAGATAGGGTCAATATGCAATACTAACAACATTACCTTAGTAGGTTGAAACTTGTAGCCTAAACCACTACCTATGTAATAATCAATAATCCCAATTTAAGAGTGAACGCAAAAGTAATTAGCTAACGATGGATTCGAAACCCTAGGCTCCAACTTAATACACATTCCCGATTAGTAGAAGATTGTTTTAGTTTAATTGTCGTTTTCTAGATTAATTAACAAAAAAATATCACTTTTCCTTAAATCAATTTAGATCATAGATTAAATTCACGCACTCTTAGTCCCTGTGGTTCGACACCCTCTCACCCTACACTTCAATTTAGGTGTGTTTAATAGATAGGGTTTTATATTAAATTTTGATAGACGTAGAAAAACACATCAAGATTTTGGCGCTGTTGCCGAGGACTAGGCAACGTTCGTGATTTTATTTTTGTGATTTTCTTTGATTTTTAACTTTCTATTTCTTCTTTAATTTTAAATTAATTTATTTTATTTTTCAACCTAGGATTTGAAATCTTAATTTGATTCTTAATCTAGAATTTTTAATTTTTAATTTTCTTTAATTGTTATTGTCTCTTTTCTATAAAAAAAATATATTTTCTTTTTATTAGCATTATTTTTCTTGTGATTTTCATGCATAAGTAGAATTTAGGATATCTTGTTATTTGTCTTTTTTTTTTTAGTATTTGTTTCGTCTGTTTTACCTATTTTGTTTATTTAATTTTTAATTTTCTTGCTTCGTCTGGTTAATTATTCATGCATGGTCGCCGCTCTTTGTTTCTTGACCTTACTAGATTTGATCATGAAATTGAAAGAACTTTAAGAGATCTTAGAGCCCAACACCAAGCAAAATCCGCTAGTGCTAACTCTGATTTAGTAATGGCTGACGAACAACAACCACGTACATTTATGGACTACTTTACTTCCACCACATACGCCTCACCGTCTTGCATTAGGTTGCCACCCGTAGCCCATCAGTTCGAGCTTAAGCCACATACTATACATATGCTTCCTTCATTCCACGGCTTAGGTAATGAGAACCTGTACACGCACTTGGACAGTTTCATAGAGGTTTGCTCAACCTTTAGGATTCCCAACGTTAGTAATGACCCCATCTTACTTCACCTCTTTCCTTTCTCTTTAAAGGAAAAGGCTAAGTATTGGTTAGGTACCTTACCTAGTGGGACGATTAGTACTTGGACCCAAATGCAACAAGAATTTCTTAAGAAATTATATCCCATTAGCAAGATTAACACTGCTAGGAGAGCCATTAACACCTTCGCCAAGCTCCCTACTGCGGAGTTTCACGAGAGTTGGGATAGGTTTAGGGAACTCTTACAAGCTTGTCCACATCATGCTATCCCTAAATGGCAACTAGTCCAGAAATTTTATTATGGGTTGAATGAGAAGGGTCAACAAATTGTTGATGCCTCATGCGGTGGTCAGTTCCTTAGAAAGAATGAGGATGAGGCATAGGAACTGTTTGAACTTTTGAATGAGAATTCACAACAATCTGCCACACATGCACGTCTAATGCTACTAGGTTAAATAGAGGAGTAAATGAGATTGCTCACACCTCCATCTTAGATAAGAAAGTAGACTATCTTGCATCTTCCGTAGAGCAGTTAACTTCCCTATTTAAGATGACATTGGCCCCCTCAACTGTACCTAATGTGTCTCACGTTTCAAATGTGCATAGTACTTGCTCTTCATGCTCTAGTGTCTCTCATTCTACACATGACTGCCCCTCTGCTTCACCTTATGTGGAGTGGTCGGAGGAACAAGTCAATGCAGCCCAAGGATTCCCACGAAACGACCCATACTCTAACACATACAATCCGGGTTGGAGAAACCCTCCTAACTTCTCCTGGAGGAAAGGAGGAGAAGGACAGTTTATGCCACAACAACAGAAACCACGACCTCAACAACCTGGTATGCCCCGGCCTGTCGGTTTTCAACCGCAAGAGTATGCTTCTAACTACTCTCAACCTCCTAATTTGAGCTCTAATTCAAATTTTGAAGAGAAGGTTTTGAGTGCGCTAAAAGGTTTGGAAGCTAATTCCCAACTCCTCCACTCCCATACACAATCGATTGCAAAGCTAGAAACCCAAATAGGTCAATTAGCTAACACTCTGAATAGGAGAGATGAGGGAAGACTCCCTAGCCAGGCTATAGAGAACCCTAGGAACTGTGTAAGGCAAGACAACTATCCTCCCCATCAAGAACAAGCAAAGTTCATTACAGTATTAAGAAGTGGGACGGAGGTTGACAATAGGGTGAGTGTTGAGAGTGAAGTTCCCATAAGTGGTGAGGGAGAAAAGAAGAGCAAGGAAGAAGAGAAGGCGATCGATGAGGTCATGCACCCTTCTCCCACTCCTAAGACCTCTGATCTACATTCCTCATATGTACCTATAGTACCCTTCCCCCAGGCTTTAGTTGCACCACATCCAAATGGGAAGGACAAGAAGTGGGAAGACATTTTGGAGACGTTTAGGCAAGTAAAGATAAATATTTCCCTTCTTGATGCGATTAAAAAGATCCCCGCCTACACGAATGTTATTAAGGATCTACTGAACCAAAAGAGGCGATCTAGAGCACATCTGCCTAAAAAAGTGTTTTTAGCCAAGCAAGCGAGCTCTATTCTGAAGTGTGACACTCCGATTAAGTACAAAGACCCTGGCGTCCCCACCATCTCTTGTTCACTTGGAGACTACACGATCGATAAAGCCTTACTGGACTTAGGAGCGAGTGTCAACATTATTCCTTACTCGGTTTATGAGAAGTCAGGCTTGGGAGAGTTGCAACCAACCATGGTGACCTTGCAATTAGCAGATAGATCAACTAGGATTCCCCGTGGTGAGCTGATTAATGTACTAGTGAAGGTAGACAAAGCCTTGATTCCAGCTGATTTCCTTGTGCTTGACATGGAACCTTCTAGTCATCCGAAAAACCATATCCCTGTCATCCTAGGTCGGCCTTTCTTAGCGACGGCCAATGCCACGATTAATTGTATATCTAGGGTAATGGATGTTAGCTTTGCAAACATAACTATCAGGTTAAATATTTTTAAGGCTTCAACGTCACCCACTAGTGAGGATGATTCCAAGTGTTTTTGTGTGGATATTGCTGATGATTTGGTGGACTGAACACTCTGCTCTACCCTAGTTAATGACCCTCTTGATGAAAATGCAAAACCTTCTAAAGAGATGCAACGAAGGTTGAACCCGGACATGAAAGAAGTCTTGGGTTGGGAGAAAAATCACGATGTTATGGTTCAGGAGGAAATCATATTAGGCCATAGGTTGTCTAAGGAGGGTATTGAGGTTGATAGAACTACAATAGATATGAATGTGAACTCGCTCCCTCCCTCAAATGTGAAACAAGTTAGAGCATTTCTAGGTCATGCGAGTTTCTATAAGGGATTCCTTAAGGATCGTGGGAAGTTAGCTAGACCATTGACTAGTGTGCTATCTAAGGACATATCAGTTGAGCTCAATGAGTCTTGGCTAGACACTTTTCATAAGCTTCGATCTACACTTGTTGTTGCCCCCATTAGGCATCCACCCGACTACTCTCTCCCTTCTGAAATCATGTGTGACACTACTGATTGTGCTGTAGATCTTGTTTTAGGTGAGCTCAATGAAGTGGCTTCTTCGGTTGATGCCATTACTTGATCTTCGCTGGACCCATTGCACCCGGCTAAAGGCGTAAAACTTAGCGCTCCTAGGAGTTTAGTTTAGTTTTTGAACTATTTGGTTTCTTGGAGGCTTGTTTTCTCTCTTTTCAGGCTCTTGTGCCAGGTTAAAGGAGTCATATATGCATGTCCGCGCCATCTCGTCTGGTTGTATTGCTCCATCTCACCTATCTCTTGTGCTTTAATGATTGATGTTGTTGCATTGAGGACAATGCATGATTTATGTGTGGGGGTGAGGCTCATTTGCATATGCTCATTTTTGGTCAAATTTTTAAAATTTTGAACATCTTTTTGTGCATTTTGAGCGTGGATTATAACCATTTAGCCAAGTTTTCCTTAACCGACGCGTATGTTATGATGACAGTGGGATTAGTTGTTTTTTTCGTTCTCTTAATTCTATGAAATTAAATAATTCTACTTCGTACTTGTTAATGAGTGTTGTTTATTATTGTTGATATTAATGGGTTCTACTCATGCTGCTCGCATATTCACTGAGCACAGGACTTTTATGTTGCGTAAAATCTAAAGAATTTGAGTAAACAACCTTATATATCTTGAGTTTTGCAAGCCTGCCCTATTGGCTTATCCTAATCCTTGCCCTTGATGTTATGTAAAGTACTGGTTGGTCAATGTCAATTGCAATGATAAAGTACGTGTTTAAAAAAAAAAGTCCAAAAATGGACAGAAAAGAAAGAGGAAACAAAAAGAAAAAAAATGAAAAGAAAAAAAAGAAAAAAAAGGATTTCCTCCAAAAGAAAAAGGTAAAAAAAAAAAAAAGTAAAAACTGGTGTACGTTCATGACAAAGAAGTTTCTTTTGTGCTATATCAAGGTCATAATGTTGTAAAGCGGTCACTCATATGCCACTTAGACTTTCTCTATGTATAGGCATGTGTTTAGGTGATTCAATGGTGCAGGTGCACAAAACCTCTATATATTTGGTTGGGAGTAAGAATTTGAGGAGATTCTGTGGCATGAAATCCTAATCACTTTCACTTGTGCGCTTAAATTGCTTGAGTAATCCCTATTAGTTGATACAAGGTTAATGAAATTCTATAACAAGTTTTGAAGTTTAACCATCTGAATTCATGGAATTGGAGAATGCTCTAAATGATTTAATCTTGTCTTGAATTGTCATATAGGTGTTAATCTCGAAAAACTGGGTGAAGGTTGGGATGGTTGGGGTAGGTGGTCACTCAAGTCGTTATGTCTATTCCATGCTTTGCTCGAGCACGAGCAAAGATTAGGTTGGGGGGGGGGGGGGGGGGGGGGGGGGGGCGCGGTTGATGCATCTCGTATTTACGCATCTTTTAATTGTTATTTGAATTATTTTGCACCCATTTAATGATAGTTCTACACTTATTTTGGCAATTTTTATGTTTAACAGGTTTGAATTAAAGTTCGAAAAATTGTCAAATGTTGGTGCAAATGAGGCAAACTCGATGCGTAAACAATTAAATCAAGTCAATCGAGATTCGGGACAAGAACGTATAAGCTCGACCCGCTACAGTACCTGAGCCAGCACTGTTCATCATCTTCAACCCCTAGCCGCACCGCTACAGTAACCGTCCTCAGCCCAGCCCAACTTCACCCCGTCACCACCGCAGCCCACCAGCAGCACCAGCCCATGACGACACCAGTAGCATCGACCACGACCCAGCTCCAAACCTCAACAACAGGCCCACAAACAACCCAACTTCAGCCTGTCACCACCGGCCCGACTCGACCTTCAGGCCCGTCCACTACCAACACCGACTTAGGGTTTCGTTAGGTTCAATTATAAGAGGAGGAGAACGAACGGAGCTGGGTGTGGGTGGTTTGGGGAGTTCACCGCCTCTCTCTCTCGGCCCCTGTTCTCTGCTCCTCTCTTTCCTCTCAAATTTTTCCCTCTCTTCAGATTTTATTTTATTTTTCTTTCTTTTTCGTTAAATTGGAACGAGAGAGATATTAGAGTGGAGATCGACATGAGTTTGTTCAACTTCTTCTTCACCAAATCATCCTTGATGGAGAGCTAACTTGCTCTCTGGGGTTAGATGAAATCTTAGCCTTTACTTTTATTTACTTTTAATTCGGGTTAATTTGATTGTTTACATGAATTGCTTGGTTGAGATAAATACTTTGAAGTATTATATTTTTATTGTCTATTCAATTGATATGATTATTGAGTTTGTAACCTTTAATTGTTGATATTGAAATTTATAAATTAATTCTTTGTGCTTGTAGCCTTAGGATTAATTAATCAAGCAATAGTATTAATCGAATTGTTAATTAAAGCCTATCTTTCCTATGCTTTAGTTAGATAGGGTCAATACGTAATAATTAACAATACATTAGGTAGAGCCTATTTTCGCAATACTAACAACATTACTTTAGTGGGTTGAAGCTTGTAGCCTAAACCACTACCCGTATAATAATCAATAATCCCAATTCAAGAGTTAATGCAAAAGTAATTGGCTAACGTTGGATTCGAAATCCTAGGCTCCAACTTAATACACATCCCTGATTAGTAGTAGATTGTTTTAGTTTAATTGTCGTTTTCTAGATTAATTAACACAAAAATATCACTTTTTCTTAAATCAATTTAGATCATAGATTTAATTCACGCACTCTTAGTCCCTGTGGTTCGACACCCTCTCGCCCTACACTTCAATTTAGGTGTGTTTAATATATAAGGTGTTATATTAAATTTTTCTAGACGTAGAAAAACACATCAAGTATTATGGTCTAGGAAAACCTCCAAACAAAGAATAATAGCAACAAGGTAAGTAAATTTTCATCAATCCCTTCTCATTAAGCTTTGTTTTTGCATCTATTATGTTTTATTCAAATTTCTGCTGAAGTAGTTAGTTTATTTATAATATGATTAAATTGTCATTTTTTTATTAAAGTCCTTGATGAAGTATGCTTTATATTCATATATAGATATGTTTAGAGTGTAAAAATGTCATTTGCATCAGATTTAATAAAAAAACTTTGCTGGGGTCAAAGATTAAATTAATGCTAAATAAAAATGAGTTTTAAGCTTTGTTCAGATCAGATAGGAAAATTACCTATTTGATGTAACATCGCACTAATTCGGTATGAATTTTCACAATTCATAAATAAAATGTTTCATGTTAAAAGATGCTGGTTTAGGCAAAATTGTGTGAGTTTTGAAAGTATGTTACTTGAAATTTTAAAAAATATTGAAAAATGGCGAGTTTTACATCTATTAAGTTGGAATCATAAGAAAAATAACCATAGTGTGTTAAGAGCTGTTTTGGAGTGGTAGTCCATGTTGCATACATTGGTGGAGAGGTTGACTACCTAACTTAACTTTTAGGAGAGGTGTTGCTGTGCAAAATGGTGTTAAATGTTCCAAAACAATAACTTGGCCATGTATATGGTGCGAAAGTCAACCGACTCAAATGAAATGGTTACCCTGCTTCTAAATCATTTAATTAAGAAAATGTTTGTACAGTAAGATAGAATTAGTTTTAATTTTTTATAGCATGGTTAAATTGGTTTTATGGTTGATGATGATTTGCTTATTGAGCTTTTAGCTCACTCGTTTTGTGTTTTTCTTAAAAATGTTCCATATACTACTTGAAGACGGATCATGGGGCACTAGATAGACTTACACAAATTTTAGGAATTTTGTACAGAAAGATATTTAGTTTCCTTTACTTTTGTACAAGAATATATGTAGTTTCTTTTGTTTAGATTGTATTTGCTTGTAATGAAACTTACCATATATATAAAATTTCATGATACTTCAATTAAGACTAAATATTTTATTACTTCAGATAATTTTAAAAAGCCTTACAGGTTCTAAATGTGCCTACGGCGTGTAACCCCCAATTCTAGAGGATTTGGGGTGTTACTGTTAAGAACAGTGTCTTGAAATCTATATTTATTCTGGATATATTATTTTAATTAATAAATAAGATTCAAGTTTCAGTCATTTCCTAGTTAAATTTGTGTAAGCGGGCACTTTTACTGCATGTGATTTTCTTTTTGGAAACATCCATGAAATGGGTGTAGTCCTCATACTACAATTTACATGTTTGTTCTAAGTGGTTTATGAGACTAAGCCACAGATAGACTTGGAACAAATGGCATAGATTGTTGTTTGAAAGACTCGTAGTCAAAGACAAGTTTGGACTACTTGTATGTTAAGATTATATCCTGACACTTTAGATGACTGTCTTGGTCATGTAGATCGAGATCCAAAAGTGTTAGGTTAGTGTGTTTGATAAGATTGACACACTGAGTTGGACCATGTGGATACTTATTTCTAGACTACTATCAGAGATGAGTGATTCATATTGTACTGTTTGAATGACGACTCTAAATCCTGGGGGTATTCTGGACTTGTGCATGGAGCGTTAGTTACTTTGGTGTACTATAAGTAAGGTCTAACGAATGACTGAAATCCCATGTACACTGGGTAGCGGAGCGAAGAGTGACAAGGATCAGGTATTCAATAGGGAATCTACAGTCTCTTATGAAATACAGATGTCCCCTTAGTTGATTCGCAAATATTTGAATAGTTCAAAAACTTTGGCCAAAGTATTCCAAGTGTTTGTCATTTGGAATTATACTGTGAATATGCTCAAGTATAAATGAATTATTCAGTAAAGGGCGAGTCGGTAACTAATGGAGAAGCTGTGAGAAGGATAATGGTAGTGGTTATACTTATTCTTTGTCATGGACATCTAGTGGAGGGGTTGTTGTCATCAATACTATCTATTAAGAAGATGTCGAATAAATAATTTAAGTCTAGAGTGCAGTGAGATTTTTTTAGTGGAATTAAGTCTCATTCAATGGAAATTAAATTATTTCATGAGATGATTAATTTAACCCATTTGGAGCTAGATTTAAATTGTCTCTGAAGTCCCTACGCAAGTCTCTGTATTTATTACCGTCAGAAAAATATTAAAGAATTCATGAGATGAATTATTTTTCCATGAGATGGGTAAAGTTAATTTTGCCAAACATTATTCATGAGATGAATAAAATTAAAAATTATAAAATAAAATAATTTTAGGAAATTAAAATTCATAAGAAGAATTTTTTCATGTGAGAAACAAAGCAAAACAAAAACCAAAAAAAAAAAAAAAAAATCAAAATCGCGTTAAAAACAATGGCGATCGGTGTGCTTCGGATCTGGCGATCCAGTGTCGCACGCTGGGTTGTGCATTGGGCAATTCGCGTGCACTGGCGTAGACCAATGGGACGCTACCACGTGTCACCCATTTTGAACACGATTTTGAACTGTGTTGAAACCCGCCGTTCTTAGTTGCTTTTTCACTATACGTTGCGTTTAATTTTAAACTTATTATAAATTCCAACGAATCCCACATCGATTTTTAGCTATTTTTTCGCTCCAGTTGTCTACTATAAATAGAGGCACCTATGTCATTAGTTTGGTATTTAATTGAAATTAAATTTTTGGGTTTCTGGAAATTGTTTCAGAGACCTAATTGGAGAGAAAATTTTCCGTTGAAATTTTTCTTTCCTCAGTTCAATATTTTTCGGAGCCCACCCTCCTGGCAGTTCGAGGTCATTGCATAGAAGATCGTGGGGTCTCGATTTTCTTGTTATTCTTTATAATTGGAGCAATTCCAGGTATGTTCTTCTTTCCTTCTTCTTTTTGTTTTCACTTTTCAATTTATGCGCAGTATCTGTTATTATAACTGTTTGAGTTTAAGTATTGTTATAAATGTATTAAAGTAAAAGGCCTATAGATCTAAATTAAGAATTTAGATATGTAGATTTAAATTTAAACCAACCCTAGGTTTAGAAATATGAATTCTAAACCCTTTTCCGCTGCGTAAACTTTAGGGAGAATTTTTTAAATTCATCCCGACAATCGGTATTTGGGCAAAGGGTTTATAGAGATAAACCTATTCCCGAGAACTCTCGCACGTGAGGTGTCACGAAGCCTGACTCTCCGACTGGGGGCTTAGGTAGAGAGAAGAGTCTCCTACTCTAAGTGCTCTAATAGGTGCCTATTGTTGCGACCATAGTTGAGAACTGTGAACCCAATAGCTAGCATCAGAGTTTATTTTTCTCAACAAAAATTCATGTTTTTTCTCAATAATTGGTATCAAAGCAAGCCCCTAATTACATTCATAATATACATAATAGGTATAATAAAATCAAAAATAAATAGATTTGCGATTTAATCAAATAGAGATTTTATTAAAGAAGGAAAAACTTGTTTGAATTAGTGATTTAAATTGTTTAAATCATTAATGTGATTAATTGTTAATTAGATTCTTTTAAAGTAATGATTTAAATTGTTTAAATCGTTAATGAATTAATAGTTAATCAGATTGCTTCAAGTGACGATTTAAATTGTTTAAATTGGTTAAAAGAGTTAATAGTTAACTAGATTATTTAAAGTATTGATTTAAATTGTTTAAACCGGTTAGACGATTTAATGGTTAACTAGGTTGTTTATAGTAACGTTTTAAATTGTTTAAATTGTTAACGAGTTAATCGTTAAATCGGAACAGCTTATAAATTTGTGATTATGTTGTTCGTATAATGAGATTGTACATTCTCAATCGTGATTTACGAAATCAGACAAAATTGATCTAATAAGATTAGATTCAAATATCTTCAACAATAATGGATAAAATTGATTAATGAAATTAGATTCAATTAATTTTACGAAATCGGATAAAATTGACCTAATGAGATTAGATTCAATTAATTTTTATAAAATTGGATAAAGTTGATCTAATAAGATTACATTCAATTGTTTTATACGAAATCGGATAAAACTGATCTAATGAGATTAGATTCAATTTATTTTAAAATTAAATATTTTAATTTAAAAAAAAAAGAGAAATATGATGACGTCAGCGTCAGCCTAATGCAGACATCATCACGTCGGAATTTTTCTTTTAAAAAACACAATTTTTTATTTGGACATGTAAACGTCAATACTAATGTACATAATAATCAAATTAATTATTTTATTAATTAATTTTCTTTTAGATTGTAAATTAGATTATATGATAATCTAAGTTGTGAATCCGTATTATTTTAAATAAAATTTATTTTTAAATTAGTTTTAGAATAAGATTTTAAAATAGACTATGAGATAGTCTAAATCTTTAACTTTAAAATAAAAGTTAAATATTATTAATTAAATTTTAGAATAAGATTCTAAACTAGACTATTTGATAGTCTAAGCTTGTTTAATTTTAGAATAAGTTTCAAAAAATAGACTGTGGGATAGTCTAAGCACAAAATCGCTATTGATTGTAAATAAAATTATTTTAATTTAATTTTGAAATTAGATTTGTAAAAGTAGATAATGTGATAATCTAAATTAGATGTTGGTAGAGTTTTAATTAAAATTAATTAATTAATTTTATTGATTTGTTTTAGAATGAGATTCTAATGCAAGATTATGAGATAATCTATATTGTAAAATGATAGTGTTTTTAAATAAATTAATTAACTAATTTTGGTTAATTTTAGAATAAGATTCTAAAGGGGATTATGAGATAATCCAAGTTGTAAATGCAAGTTAATTAAAAACCACTGGCTATAAAAATCAAGTGGGAGCGAGGTTTCAATTACTGTAACCTCTTGGTCTCCATTGCCGGTCTAGCAGTAGTAGATCGATAGACCTCCCTGCTGATGATGTTGGTTAGCAGATTACAGGGTTAGACTTCTGTTGTGATAAACCAAAGTGCAAAGAAACGATGAGACCACGCTGCCATGGAGTATTTTGTGTATTTGTATGGACGTTTAGTTAATGGTTTACACTCGACTAGCGTGGCGCATTACCCTCCCCGAGGAGCTCTGTTGTGTCATGTTAGAGACTAAGGTAAAGTGGTGAGTTAATCAAGTTTAGTAAGAGTTACAAGAAAACAAGTTAATTGAGAGTAATCTCACCCGAATTAGCTTCGTGCGACCCCGCTGTTGGGAAGTAAGGAGTGGTGTGTTTGGGTCATCATTGTATGCATGATAGTACAGTTTGGTGGATATTTGACTTATCATGTATGCTAAATTGAAAGAATATATATCACTGCATTATACATGACTCTTGCTAGATAGTTGCACAAATGTTTGCATTTAAAGTATCCTATATGGATAGGGCTGGCGAACTTCGCTTGATTTTGAATACATAATGTACTCACTTAACCAAATTACTTTGCCTTGAAAACTAAGTTAGACTTGATTAATACTCACAAGGGACCTACTAGAAAGAAAGGAAAGGGAAAGATTGTTATTGTAGCAACCAAGTCCATAAGAAAGTCAGCAAAAGAAAAGTGTTTCCTTTGCAAGAAAACTAGGCCACTGGAGAAGAAACTACACTAAGTATATAGCTGCTCTTCTTGCAAAGACTGTTAAGCCATTTGGTGGAGATATGTTCATATCTCACTTAGTTGAGTCATGCACAGTTGAGAGTCCACCAGGTTCCTGATGGGTGGACTCAAGTTCAACTGACCATATCTGTAATATGTTACAAGAACTCAAGCTAGGCTAAAGGCTACACGTTGGGGTTGTACCCAATGGTCAGGGACAGTACAATAATAGTGGTCTTAAATGTAGGAGATGTTAGCTTAGGCCTTAGTGATAGAGTTTTGTTTTAAAGGATTGATTATTTAAACCTTCACTGTACAGGAATTTGATTTTTGTATTTCAGTTAATGGATAATTGTTATTCAGTTGATTTTGATAATGAAAATTTTAAGTGAAGAAACAAATTATTTATTTGCACATGTACATGAATAAATTATTTATTCATGTCATTTCCTTATCTAAACTCTTGTAATGGTTTAAATAAATCTAACATAAGTTCACTTGTTCAATCTTCTAAAAGAAAACATCCTAAAAGTAATAATGCCTACACAAGAAACCAAGGTTACATTAATTCGAACAGGATCCAAAGACTGGTAAAATATGGACTGATAGAGGCTTTAGACTTGAGGTCATTACCAGTCTGCAAATCCTGCACAGAAAGAAAGATGACCAAGTCTGTCTTTAAAAGTAAAGGCAACAGGGTTGGTGGCTTGCTTGAGCTGGTTCACATAGATGTATGTGGACCAATACATGTTCCGGCAAGAGGTGGGTATGAGTATTCAATCACGTTTAGTGATAATTACTCAAGGCATGGATATGTTTTCCGGATGAGACATAAGTCGGATGTTTTTTGGAGAAATTCAAAGAGTAGAAAGTTAAATTTTAAAAGCTATTAGGTAAACAAGTTAAGTCACTTCAATCAGATCGAGGTGGTGGATATTTTTTGAGTGAGTTTTTTGATTTCCTAACTGCAGATAAGATAGGATCTCAGCTTTCTGCTCTAGGTATACCGCAGCAGCATGGTGTTGCAGATAAAAGGAACAAGGACGATCTTTTCTAGAGTTTTTGATTTAAATTTTTTTTTTTTAAATACAATGCAAAACACTTAGAGAAGGATTTTGCAAGTAAGCTACAAAAACAAAAATAAAATAGTATTAAAGAAAATTACACTAATTCCAAATAGCTAGACACAACTCAACACATAGTGGATGCATTAGATGCACCTACTAATAGGAACAAGAAGGTTTCAGATACACGAGAGCTTAAGTGTGATGGGAGGATTTTCGGGACACTTGACAGGTTCATAGCGGGAGCCTTAGTGGTTGACCGTGGCATTGAATCTGATTCTTTTAGCCATTATGAAGCAATCAAGCCTTCTATTTTTGTGCAAACAGTTGCTCGAACCATGTGTGTACAAATGACATTAAGAGAAAGTAGTGACTTGATTAGTGTTATATGTCAACAATATACTACTCATTAAGAATGATGTGGGGGTGTCATTAGCTGTAAAGACTTGGTTGTCATGATAGCTGAATATGAAAGACATAAGAGAAGCCAGCTCTACTCTTCGGATTAAACTTCTACGAGGTCATAAGAGTAGGATGTTGGGTTTTTCTCTAGCCACTTATATTGATCAAATATTGTGGAGGTATTGCATGGAGGACTCTAAAAAAGGTTTTTTAGCTTTCAGGCATGGAGTCCCTTTTTCTCTTTAGAGCAGTGTTCTATGACACCTCAAAAGGAGGAGCAATTGAGGCATATTCCATATGCTTTGGCAGTGGGAGGCCTCAGGTATGCCATATTATGAACGAGACTTGATGTCTGCTATGCTGTAGTACAGTAAGCAGATGTCTGTCTAACCCAGGCCGGATGGACGAGGTGGCAGGGAAGTGTTTTCTCTAGTTCTTGAGAAGAACTATAGATTATATGCCGATCTTCCAAAGTGACGAGCTGGTTCCAGTTGGCTATATTGACTTAAGACCTCCAGTCAGATTAAAATGATAGACGTTCGACGTCTAAGCATATCTTTACGCTTGGAGTGGGAGCCATTAGTGAGAGGAATGTTAAACAGTATTGTATTGCTGACTTTATAATAGAGTAATTGTGCTCACTAAGAGTTAGGCTCAGTAAACCATTGGTTCAAACTTAAAAGGGGTGAGTATGGACTTCGTCATAAAATAGATTTAGGACAAGTGGGAGATTGTTATGAAAAGGGTTCTGAAATCCAGATTTATTCTCGATATATTATTTTAATTAATAAATAAGATTGAAGTCCCAATCGTTTCCTAGTTAAATTTGTGTAAGCAAGCACTTATACTGCATGTGATTTTCTTTTTGAAAACATCCATGAGATGGGTGTAGTCATCATACTACAATTTATATATTTCTTCTAAGTAGTTTATGAGACTAAGCAACAGATAGACTTGGAACAAACGGTATGATTTGTTGTTTGAAAAACTCGTAGTTGAAGACAAGTTTGGACCACTTGTATGTTAAGACTATAACATGACACTTTAGATGACTTATCTTGGTCATGTGGATGGACATCCAAAAGTGTTAGGTTAGTGTATTTCAGAAGATTGGCACACTAAGTTGGACCATGTGGATTACTTATTTCTAGACTACTATCGGAGATGAGTGATTCATATTATACCGTTTGAAGATGACTATAAATTCTGAGGGTATTCTGGACTTGTGCATGTAGCGTTAGTTACTTTGGTGTACTATAAGTAAGGTCTAAATGAATCACTGAAATCCCACGTACACTGGGTAGCGGCATAAAGCGTGACAAGGATCAGGTATTCAATAGGGAATCTATAGTCTCTTATGAGATACATATGTTCCCTTAGTTGATTCGCAAATATTTGAATAGTTCGGAAACTTTGGCCAAAGTATTCCAAATGTTTGACATTTGGAATTTATATTGTGAATATTTTCAAGTATAAATGAATTATTCAATGAAGGGCGAGTAGGTAACTAATGGAGAAGCTGTGAGAAGGATAATGGTAGTGGTTATACTTATACCAAAGAGGGCACCAACACACCGTCACTGGATCCCATTAGAACTCCGAAGTTAAGCGTGCTTGGGCGAGAGCAGTACCAGGATGGGTGACCTCCTGGGAAGTCCTCACCCTTAGGTTGGGGGCACTGGGAAACAGCCTCTCTTCAGGTTAACACCCTGAAGGGGGAAGGCTGCGTACATCCGCCCCCCCCAGACCCCGCATAGGCGGGAGCCCTTGAGGCACTGGGTATGTTCCTTTTTTTCCTTTTATGGACATCTAGTGGAGAGGTTGTTGTCATCAATATAATCTATTAGGGAAATGTCGAGTAAATAATTTAAGTATGGAGCGCAGTGAGATTTGTTTAGTGGAATTAAGTCTCATTAAATGGTAATTATTTTATTTTATTAGATGATTAATTTAACCCATTTGGAGCATGATTTAAATTGTCCCTGAGGTCCTTGCGCAAGGCTCTGTATTTATTGCCATCAGAAAAATAATAAAGAATTCATGAGATGAATTATTTATCCACGAAATGGGTAAAGTTAATTTTGCCAAACATTATTCATGAGATAAATAAAATTAAAATTATAAAATAAAATAATTTTAGGGAATTAAAATTCATAAGAAAAATTTTTACATGTGGGAAACAAAACAAAACAAAAACCAAAAAAAAAAAAAAAAATCAAAATCGCGTTTAAAACAATGGCGATCCGTGTGTTTCGTATCTGGTGAACTAGTGTCACGCTCTGGGTGGTTCATTGGGCAATCCACGTGCACGGGTGTGGACCAATGGGACACTACCACGTGTCACGCATTTTGAATTAAACAAACACGCGATTTTGAACTGTGTTGAAACACGGCGTTTTTTGTTGCTTTTGCACGATACGTTGCGTTTAATTTTAAACTTATTTTTAATTCCAGCGAATCCGACATCAATTTTCAGCTATTTTTTCACTCCGTTCGTCTACTATAAATAGAGGCGCCTATTTAATTAGTTTGGTATTCAATTGTAATTAAATTTTTGGGTTTCTGGAAATTGTTTCAGAGACCTAATTAGAGAGAAACTTTTCAGTTGAAATTTTTCTTTCCTCAGTTTAATATTTTTCAGAGCCCACCCTCCGGGCAGTTCGAGGTCATTGTGTAAAGATCGCGAGGTCTCAATTTTTTTGGTATTCTTTATAATTGGAGCAATTTCAAGTATGTTCTTCTTTCCTTCTTCTTTTTATTTTCGCTTTTCTATTTATTTACAGTATTCGTCATTATTCTTGTTTAAGTTTAAGTATTATTATGAATGTATTAGAGTAAAAGGCCCGTAGATTTAAATTAAGAATTTAGATTTATAGATTTAAATTATGAATTCAAATCTGTAGATTTAAAATTAGGAATTTTAAACCAACCCTAGGTTTAGAATTGTGAATTCTAAACCCTTTGCTGCTGCATAAACTTTAGGGAGAATATTTAAAATTTGTCCCAACAACTGGTATTAGGGCAAAGGGTTTATAGAGATAAACCTATTCCCGAGAACTCTCGCACGTGAGGTGTCACGAAGCGTGACTCTTCTATCGGGTGCTTAGGTAGAGAGAAAAGTCTCCTACTCTAAGTGCTCTAATAGGTACTGATTATTGCAACCATAGTTGAGAACTGTGAACCCAATAGTTGGCATCAGAGTTTATTTTTCTCAACAAAAGTTCATGTTTTTTCCCAACAATTGGTATCAGAGACAGCCTTTAATTACATTCATAATATACATAATAGGTATAATAAAATCAAAAATAAATAGATTTGCGATTTAATAAAATAGAGATTCTATTAAAGAAGGAAAAACTTCTTTGAATTAGTGATTTAAATTGTTTAAATCGTTAATGTGATTAATTGTTAATTAGATTATTTTAAAGTAATAATTTAAATTATTTAAATCGTTAATGAATTAATAGTTAATCAGATTGCTTAAAGTGACAATTTAAATTATTTAAATCGGTTAAAAGAGTTAATAGTTAACTAGATTATTTAAAGTATTGATTTAAATTGTTTAAATCGGTTAGAAGATTTAATGGTTAACTAGGTTGTTTATAGTAACGTTTTAAATTGTTTAAATCGTTAATTCGGAACAACTTATAAATTTGTGATTATGTTGTTCGTATAATGAGATTGTACGTTCTCAATCATGATTTACGAAATCGGACAAAATTGATCTAATGGGAAAGTCATTTGCATCCACTACATCATTTTTTGTGTCACTTTTCCAACATTATTTTATCATAACATTGATAAAAAAAGTTGGACAAGAATATGGCGTTTGGAGAGGCTGTCAAGTGTGTGGAAATAAATAGTGAAACCAGAACGTAATAATGAAGCTAAATATACCCCTTAGATAATATTACAACCCTTTAGATAATAAAATTAACATTTGACAAAAATACAAAGCAGTTGTGGCACCAAATTAATAACCCTAAATGAATACCAATGACATGTATGATAAACATCACCCTTCCAATATAGCATTAAATCGTGAGATAAATGAAAAAAAAAAGGTAAAAGATGTTGGACATATTTTCAATGTAATTTTTTTTTTTTTTTGAACAATGGAAAAGATAGATCAGAAGAAGCCGCGCCCACGTAAAACGGGGCTATCGGACGCCTCAGCCGTGGAAATGCGCAGCAAGGGGGTGGAAGGATCACGAACTCACAATTGAATCTGACACTTCCCAGGCCCTCGTTTGCCATGAAATCTACTGATCGATTGGCCTCGCGGTAGACATGAGAGAAATGAATTTAAGTCAGCCCTCTACCGAGAGTCACAATCTCATCCTTGATGAATTGGATTTCACTAGGACAGCCGAAATCACCCTTTAGTGAGTTAATAACTACTTTGTTGTCCCCCTTCCAAGATAACCTTCGAGTATCCTAGGGTGGAAGCCGTGTTAAGACCATCTCTAGCTGCAATTGCTTCAGCTACAATAACTGACGCATTCCCTAGTCTTCTACTTCCCGTTATGATAACATCTCCGTCTGAGTTTCAGATAACAAATCCAGTGGCTGCTTGAGAGCCTCTTTTGGCGCCATCAAAATTAACGTTTACCCAGTCAAACCTTGGGGGGACCAAGATATCCATAAGTTCTTACTTTATTTGTTCTCCAAAGCCCCTATTCTGTTCAATGAATCCTCCTCTACAGTAGTCCTGCATGCCCACTCCCAGTACATCTTCTTGGCCCAAACGATGACTTGATTAATCGAGGTTGTTTCTTTTCTAAAAACAGCTGCGTTTCTATCTTTCCAAATCTGCCAACATAGAGTTATAAACTTACCGATTCCATCTTTTCTATTCCATGTTCGGAGTTCTTCCGTTATCCCTATTTTTGTTGGGAGGTTGGTGATCCATTTCTGGGTTTTAGCGGCGTGCCAAACCTCTCTGGCTCGGGGGCAGTTGAGGAGAATATGGGACTCCGTATCTCTATCTTGGTCGCACTAGGTACATTTAGGGTTCCAATCTTGAATTCGCTTTTGCATCTGATCCCCAGTTGCCAAGAACCCATTTAAGGCTTGCCACAGAAAAATTTTTATCTTAGGTTGAACATCCAGGTTCCAAATCCATTTGAATTCCCACTTGTTTCTGTCATCCCACTCGAGGTTATGGGCCAACCAAGTGGCGGACTTGACACTAAATTTTCCCGTACTAGTAAATCCCCAGCAGAATTGGTCCTTCCTGGGTGTTAGGGGGACGGGGGCACCCATTAGGGAGTTAACCACGTCTTGAGGGACTATCTGCTCAAGAGCCTCCCTATTTTATTCCTCTTCTTTAACGAAATCTGCAACCATAGTCGAGGTATCAATTTCACTAGGGTCAGTCCTTAGGCTTTCCGCCAGAGGCCCCCTCTCCACCCACCAGTCCTTCCAGAAGTTGATCCTATTACCATTTCCCACCCTCCATTTGATTCCCTTTCTCATGAGGTCCCTAACAGCCATAATTCCCTTCCAAGCTGGGGAATCTGTGCCTTTACATTTATAGTCAAAGAAAGAGGATTTACCTAGGTAACGGTCCTTGATAACCTGAACCCATAAGTTGTCTTCATTCATCAATATTCGCCATCCAAGTTTGCACAGGAAAGCTTGATTTATCGCCTCAGCTTTCGCAGCCCTAGGCCACCAGCACCTTTTGGTCTGCAGATCGTATTCCATGCTACCAAGTGAACTCCGTTAAAGTTTTCTTTGTTCCAGAAAAAATTATGGCTAATTGAATCCCCATGTTTGCAAACCTTTTTGGGGATTTTAAAGCATTGCATAACATGGCTCGGCATAGCCTCATTCGAGGATTGAATCAGCATAACCCTGCTTGCTTTAGACAACTTCCCTGCCCTCCATTTTGCTATTTTGTTTTCCATTTTTGGAATCAATTCATTTCCCACCTGTGTCACGAATCTCCTTGTTGCAAAATTACACCCCAGGTATCTACTCAGGGATGCATTACCTGGGATTTCCAGGATGCTACATAGTCTCTGCCTGTGTTGCCTATCAAGGTTGGCAGAGAACACAACTGCCGACTTAGACCTGTTGATTATAAGTCATGAGTCCTCTCTAAATAGATGAAAAATCCTATTAAGTATCTGTACCGTCTCCACTTTAGCATTGCAGAAGAGAAGGCAGTCATCCGCGAAAAATAATCCCGAGATTGGGGATGCATTTCGAGCAATTTTAACGCCGATTCCTGACTTCTTTTTTTCCATAAGAACCTGCAGGTTAGTTGCCAGTACATCTAGACATAGAATAAACAAAAAAGGGGACGGGGGGTCACCCTGTCTTAATCCTCTAGAAGGAGAGAAGCAGCCCATTGGTTTGTCATCCACAAGAACAGAAAATGTTGTGGTCGTGATGCACATCATGAACCATCGAATCCATTGTTCATGAAACCCCAGTTGCTGGAGGGTCCTTTCGAGGAAGGGCCATTCAATTTTATCAAAGGCATTTTCTATGTCTAGCTTTGCAGCTATTCATCCTGATTTTCCTTACTTTTTTTTGAAAGCAGTTAGGATTTCACGAGCAACCAGGATATTATCTTGGATATTTCTCCCAGGTACAAAAGTTGCTTGCCACTGGGATACAATATTAGGCATTAGAAGTTTCATGCGATTTACAAGCACTTTTGCGATGATTTTATATAGAACATTACATAGACTAATTGGTGCAAAGTGGTTTACAGAGTGTGGTGAGTCAATATTAGGGATCAGGGTAAGGAAGGTGTGATTTACCTGTCTCAGAAGGGATCCCCCCCACAGTGGAGTTCTGATGGCATGACAGATATCCATGCCCACAATGTTCCAGCAAGTTTGGAAGAAGAGGGCCAAGAGACCATCCGGACCCGGGGTTTTGTGTGGGTTCATGTCAAAGACTGCCTCTCTGATTTCGCTATCAGTGAGATCAGTAATGAGCTTTTCATTTTGAAAGTCCGTTATATTTTTTCCTTAACGTGTCCAGGGTCGGGAACTTGTTTCTAGGTCCATTAGATCTAAATATTTCCTTAAACTCATGAATAAACGTTTCTCCTATGGTTTCCTTGTCGGTAATGGTAATGCCCATATTATTATGAATTTCAACTATTGCTTGTCTTTTCTGTTAGCTTAGACCGTTGCATAAAAGAATTTGGAGTTTCAATCACCTTTGGTGATCCATTCTTTCCTCCAATATTTTGCCCAATTCTTGAGGTTATTGAACAATAGTTTTTCGTGTTGCACGAGTAGTTTCCGCAGCTTATTATTTAGATAGGCGCTACTTGGGTCGCCGTTTAGTTTAGATTGGACATCATTGATTTTCCTTTCATTTCCGTGTACTTTGCTCTTTGTCCATCCTGTCATTAGGGCTTCATTTTCTTTAATAGTTTTCTTTATCTGTTTTAGTCTTTGAACTATTTCAAACAATCTTGAGCCCTAAAATTGCAAATTCCAGCATTTTTTTACGATGTTCTTAGTTGTTTTAGTCTTGATCCATCCAGCTTGGAATCGAAATGGAGCCTACTTTTTAAGTTCCTCCGCCTCAGTACATAAAAGAAGAGGCGTGTGGTCTGATGTGGGCCCAAACCCATTGTACACAATGACTTTGGGAATAGATGGGGCCATTCTTAATTATTTAGGGCTCGGTCCAACTTTTCTTGGATGTAGGACCCGTTAATTGTTCTACTCCAGGTGAAGGTCTGACCTACCCATGGCGTATCTTCGAGTTTGAGATGTTGGCATAAATTATTTAGTCGCAAAGTACATTTTACCTTTAATGGAGGTCCTCCACGTTTATCACTTAATATTTTAAGTTCATTAAAGTCTCTAATAACACACCATGGTTTACCCATGAAGTGCTTAAGTTCCTGTAGTGCGGTCCAGAATTGGTCCTTCTCTTTTTCTTTTGCAGGGGCATAGACAAAAGTAATAAGACCATGTTTGTACGTTGTCCTATCAAGAACACAAGTATGGGAAATATGGTTATCACAGTAGAGGATGTCCACATGACATGACCAAGAGTTCGACATAATCCATAATGCCCCCACATGGGTTTGAGGGGGGGAATAATGGTACCCATCAAAACCCATGACCTGAGTTAATTACCTAGCAGTCGGTTCTTTTGCAAGGGGCTCCAAAATGGCTATCATATCGGGTTTGAATTTTCTAACTAAGCCATGAAGTTTCTATTGGGCTGGCAAACGTGCCACTCCTCGAATATTTCAACATAGAATTTTCATAATGATAGAAAAATGAAAAAAAAAACACCTGCATAGACCAATAAGTTATCATACCACCACGTATCACATAGTGGATTTCCAGTGTTCCATAGATGTTACCATGAGCCCGAAGCTCGCTCCAAAAATAGAACATAAAATTACAAAATAGGATAATAACAAAAGGAGGTCACCGAAGTAGCCAATACACTGATGCCGATATAAGATGGTGCATAACATACATCACAAAAGACACGCTTCTTGGCATGACCCAAAAAAAGAAAAACATAACCAAAATTAACATAACTAGGAATTAATAGATAACTCCTCACTGGCCCTAAGTTGAGGATCGTCCCCACTTGAGAGTCTTCTTTTTTTTGAAGACTCCGTTGGGGTCTCTTCCTTCGACTGCTCTAGGTCTTCCTCAGGGTCTTCTTCCATGTTGGCTTCATTTTTTTTTATGTTTTCTACTATGAGGTCTTTATCCAGGTCCATGTTTTCAGGCACTAAATTTGAAGTGTTATCTTTAATTTCATTTTCATTCTCATATTCCTCTTCTTTGATCGGTCCTAGGACGGTCTTCGTTATTGAGTTTTCGTCTTCCTTAGAGCTGTGTTCCTGGATGGAGATATCAATTTTGGCCTTCCCTTTTCTATCAACTCTACCCCCAACCGTGCCCCTGTTATCGGCGGAGTGCTGTTTTCCTGAGCCCGCTTGACGGCTTGGTTCTCTCAAGACTATGTTCGGTCCACCCCTCATGTTTCTACATTTGGGGCCACACTTTTCAGGTCTTGGCCCTTTTTTGGGGTGGACATGGATCCACCTCTCATTGGCCGTGGTGTTCTTGGTTTCGCCCTCTCTTGGTTCGCTTAATGGAATTCCTTCCTGGAATCTTTCAACCACAATATGCATTTCTATTGTTTTGTTATAATTAGGGCAATTTTCGATGCCATGATTTTCAATACCACATAGTGCGCATACTTCATACAGTCCCTCATAGGTGAGTGGGAAAGCTTTTTCGTTATACTTGCCTCTAACTATTATCTTCCCTGGTAGAGTTTTAGTTACATTAATTTCCACACACGCTCTAGCAAATTTTCCTTTGAGTCTGGCCTCCGTGAATCCATCGAGCCTAATTAGTGGCCCGATAGGTTCCAGAAGCCTGGTTAGAGCCTCTCGGCTCCAAAATTCAAGTGGAAGTCTTTGGACCTGGATCCATTGGGCAACCACCTGAATTTCAGTCTCAAAGGGATCAAACATTTCTTGCCACTGACGTAGCATGAAATTTAGAGAGTGGACAAACCATGATCATCCTCCCTAAACAAAGTTCTTATCATCTTCATTTGAAAACTTAATTAGAATCCAACCATTTCCTAGTTCTACATAGTCCACCCGACCCCTTACCTTGTCCCAATCACTACGATTTTTTGCTTTGATGGCATTTAGGGGAATAGAGTCTCCCATACCTCCCTAAAAGCCAAAGTGCCCTCATTTCCTCTATATTATGGAAGTCCCTTATACTTAGGTCATCATTTGGTCCGACGTTGGGATGTCTGGGATTACCTCCCATAGAATTGTTAAGGCCTCTGTCCCCATCATTATGAGGGGGACCATGACCCTTATCTTGACCTGGATGCTGGAGTGCATATTTATAACTTGGGTTTGTTGGATGTCGGATGGTGCGTCATTTGGGTGAAGTTCAGGTTGCATGTGTAAAAGGAGGGGTCTAAACTTAGGCGCTGGAGAAAGTGAAGAGAGAAAGGGTGTGGATTTGGTGAGATAACCCACCAAACCCCCAATCCTTAAAAAGGCCCTGGCCTTCCCCTTCAAATTGCCCTAGATTTCATATATTTTCCTTCTGATTTTCCATAATTAGGGCTACAAAGAGTAGAAAAGAGTCCAAGATCTCAGCAATAATGGGTAAATGGACAAAAAACTTACAGCTAGTGTGCATGCAACTGGGAGATGAAGCGGCGCCGCCCTCTCTACCCAATCTTGGGCTTCCTCTCCTGATTTTCCACTGCTTCTTCTTCTTTAGTCTCCAGCTAGGATCTGGTGCACCAGATCTAGATATGCATGGATGATTGGGCTTGGGGGGAAGTTTCTTTTGCTTTGATTGGGTCTTACAGACCCTAAACCAACCAAATCTAGGCAATGATTTGAGGGAAAAGGGAGATCTGGTTACAAACCTTCTATTATGACATTTAGAGAGAGGGACTAGGGTGTAAACTAGCCTTTTGGGGGGGGGGGGGGGGGGGGGGGGGGGAGCCATTGGGGAAGCAAAACCCCGGTCGCCATTGGAGGGGGTGTTTGGTTGCCTTAGATCTTACAAGTGGGGGAGACGAAGCATTTTCTTGGGATTTTTTTCCTGAGATTTTCAAGGGTTTGCAGTTTCTCTCTCCTCCATCCAAAAAGTTATTTTCAATGCAATTGCATGTAGGGATTAGACATTAAAATTCCTCCATCCATATATCTAACACTATACAACAAAACCAACATTCATGGGACATTTTGGAGAGCTTTCTTCATCTTGAAAATCTTACACAGTTAAGGTCAATCATTAATTATCTTTCTTAATTTCTATCATGATAAGTATCTTTTAAGTATTCTAGTAGATTTCTAATCTTTGACTTAGCCCATATTAAAAAATATAGACTATGTTATTATTACATCTTAATTTATTTTCGTTGCACCCTATTTTCGCTAATTCCAAATTTTACGGCCGGTCACTGCATTTATAATCTTTGAATTAGCTCATACATTTAATCAGTGCATTGTATCTTGTATGTCAGTAGTTATACAAATTACTGTGCCCAAAAAAAAAAAAATATATATATATATATATATATATATAATTTACCCCATAATACATGTAGCATTCTAGTGATTGGCATGCTACGTTAACTCGTGGAGGACGGTGGTTCGACTCCACCCATGCGCCTTATATATGTTTTTTCTAAATTATTTTTGTTAATTATTTTATTTATGATTGTTTAACAATTTTGTGGATTATTTGTGTTATCATATTATAAAAATTATTTATTTTTGACTTCGTTTAACATTCTTCATTAGCTACACAATATATAGCTAAATGGGTCAATGTTTTGTGAATAACAAAATTAAATCTTTGAGGTGGTTTTCTGAAAAATTTAAAAATTATGATAGTTAATTTAAAAATGACTACTTTTGTATGTGATTTGTGTAAAACCCTCAATACTGAAAAATTTTTATACAATCATGCCAAATTGTATCTACTACTACGCTATTATATACAACAACAATAATAAATCCAGTGCTAAAGGGCTCTTACATAAGCAGGGTTTAGGAATAGTGGGATATATGTAGCCTTACCTCTTCAAGGTGCTACCCTAAAGGAAAATTTGTAGTTGAAATTTGTAAACGCATATACTACTATATTATATGCGTTTACAAATTCAATGCTAAACATTTTATCAAGGATGAAACAATTTAGTAGTTGAAATTTGGGTTTTAATATTAAACATTTTAATTACTACATGCAATGGGTATTTTAATTTGTTTTTCTCTTTTTTCATTTAATGCCATGTTAGAAATTATTGATTACTCTATTTAATTACTACATTTTCTCTCTCTCTCAACATTTAATTAATGCACTAAAGGGTAACTAATAAGCCCGAGATGATGGATAGCGGGATTGTTTTAATTACTACACTTTCTCTCTCTCCATTTAATTAAGGAAAATTATTAAAAAGGTATCTAAACTATACCCTAAAAGATTTTTTTTTATATTTAACTATTCGGTGGTAAAAGTCAAGTATTGAACATTGATGTGATTTTAAAAGAGTGTTTTAAAACTATGCACTCGCAAGCATACGAGATCGTCGTAGCTAAATCGGGTATACTGGTCATATCCTCGGGAATCGGAGTTAAGTCAGATTTAGTTATTAATGAGCGGTTGAAAATTGGTTTTTGTTAGTTTGAATGATTTGTTAACTAAAATAGTAAAACTAAATGTAAATTAAAGTTGTCAGTTCAATGGAGGTTAGTTTAAGGAATGAATTCAGGATAGTTTCACTCGTATCCCGTCATTATATTATAGTATGACAATGATTTAGGTGGCTTGAGCACTAAGCCTAAGCTTAAATTTAAACTAGGGTTTAGGGTAATAAACTAGTCTAAACGTATAACCTATCATATCATCCTATATTAGCATAGATCATCTCATTAGCACTACTTAATTCTTTTCTTGCTCCCAATTCAATATTAAACCCGAATTAATACTTAAGTTAAGGTTTAGGGTAATGAACTAGTCTAAGGGCATAACCCATCGTATCACCCTAGGTGTAGCAAGGATTCTCTCAATAGCACTAACAAATTCCTTTGTCACTCCTAATTAAATATTAATTTATATAAAAGATTGGAGTTAGGCTTAGGTACAACCTCAACCCTAACCACGCATGAAAAACTATGGTCTAGGCTGTAAGTTTGTAAACAAACGCTAATAATCTGGAGATCTTATGTGGAGATCTTATCATTGCTACAAGCACACACAAAGAAACACCAAACAATAATCATAAATTCCCCATAGGGGTGCGTACATAATATAACATAAATCCATTGTCAAAAGTATAATATAAATCTTGGATACAGATGGCTACCCATCCTTCATTCCTGAACTAAAGAGACTACTCCTCCATAGGAGTTCTACACATCATTAAAATCAATAAAGAAAGAAACAATGGAAAGCAAACTAGGAACTGAGACTCCCCCAATTTGCATTGACGTTGATCAAAGCTTGATCCTTCCAGCACCCCGACCACCTACACTTTTGTGTTTGAGAACCCTTTGGATCTCGTAACAGCTTCGGGAAGGAGAGAGGGAGAGGAGACGTGGCCAAAAGAAGTGAAAATAAGTCACCCCCTCTTTATTTATTCCTGCAACGTAATGGGTCGATTGATCGACCAAGTGGGCTGATCGATTAGCCAGCCGATCGGTTGGCTTAAAGTGCCGAGCGATCGGCTAGCTTTTTGTAGCAAGCCGATTGATCGGCCCTATTACCTGATCGATGGTCAGCCCCACTGCAATCCCCGTACTATTGCTGGCCGCTGACCGATTGTACTTTGTGCCGACTAATCGTTTAGCACCCGAAACTCTACAAGACCTAGTTCAGTTAACGAATTACGACTTGATTGGTCCTTCTTTTCCACATGTGGTCCGGTTTCTCAAAGTAGTCTTCAATTATACCTCGATTATGCTTGATTCTATCACTTTTCAACCTTTGTTTGCTTCGCTACACTCTAAGCCGAAATGTACCTAGATTACACCAAAACACATATATAAAAGCCGAATATGTTGCAGGAATGAGAAATAAAATATATATATATATATATATAAAGCATATCAACATTCCCAAACACACTCCTTGCTTGTCCTCAAGCAAGATTCAACTCAAACTAACTAAAGATGGAAAAAAATTAGTCGAGCTTACAATGGCAAGAAAACTTGTGAAAAACATTTTTCGATCATATTTAAAGATGTACCTAAGGGTAGAGAATCTTTATGTAATGTTATTATTATACTGGTTCCAACTCAAGTTCTCATGATTCAACTCTTTTTTCTAGTGAGTGAGCTTAGAATTTCTCTCCCCTTTTTCTTAGTTCAAACCCTCCAAATTTAAGATGAATAGAGAGAATAATCAAAGGAATCAGTCATCCTAACAATTCACCGCTAATCAATAGCAAAATCAAAAGGCTTCTCTTTTCTATCTTGTTTTCCCTTTTTTCTCTTTTTTTTCTTTTTTTTTTTAGTACCTCACTATCAGGCGTGTCTCTCTCAAACCCATGTAGCAAGTTTTCCGCCGGTGACTCCCGATCCAGTTGGCTCAAGGCACCGAGTGAAAAGCACTCCTCGGATATAATGGCTCGAGTCAAAGGAATTCACTGCCTAAGGCGTCACTAGCACATACCTTTTTTTCTTTTTTTTTAAATTAGGTACAAATGCTTATTACAGTGACCTGAGCTGGTTGATTCTTCTTAATCTTTCCCTGTTGCCACATAACGAGCTTTGGACCGGCAACTCTCAACCCAGTTGACTCAATGTACCAGGTGTTAAGACACCCCTACCGGCTTACTTGGTCAAGACACAAGTGCTACAAGAACCAATAAAACAAGTCACAGGTACCTATCTAATTCATGGGCATTGGTAACCCTTTTTTTTTTTTTTTTTTTGGAATTACTCATGATAAAGAGATAGAAAATTGTCTCAACATCGTTCGGAGTAAAATGATGGATTCGAATTCCTAAAACTATTTCCGTTATTACAACCTAAAGAGTAGGGTATGTCACAAGATTAAGGGTGAAAAGTAATAATCTCTCTAACGAGTTAAAAAACAAAAATATAGATTCAAAAGTCAGATCCGGAAATAATCTCATACATAAATATTCTAATCGTCATAGTACTTTTCAAAATTTGGTCTTTAATAAAAGTCACAACAACTCTATGCTCATTCATGCAAAAACTTAGCTAATTTAAGTACAATTAAGCTAAAAGGACAAACAAAAGTTCACACCATACATGCCATCCCCGAACCCAAACCTTACATTGTCCTCAATGCAAATCAATGATAGTAAATATAAGCAAGGAAAGGAAAAAGACGACCTGAGGCATGGTATATTCAGCCATGAGTGGTGAGCAAATCCAAAAAGGGAAAGCCAAAATAGCAAGCTGTAAAAGAAGGCATAGAAGACAAAATACTAAACAAACTTGTTAGAAGCATTAGAAATATAAGCGGTACAAGTGTTTAGTAAAAGAGAAACAAAGTATGCAAGAGAGGGATAATAAAAGGATCTGCAACAGAAAGAGAGTTCAATCTGAAAAATAAATTAAAACACAACAAAAATAAAAGTAGGTTGTTGCCTCCCAAGAGCGCTAAGTTCAACGTCTTCAGCCGAACGCAGTTTAAAGCACAAAGTCAATGTTTGCCATATAACTCTGGCTGAGCCAATAGGGGCAATTCCCAAACCCAACAGCGTCTCTAGACCCGTGACTATCAAGGAGGGAAACATTACCAGCATCGGGGTCACGAATCTCTATCCTACCAAGAATAAGTTATGAAGCATAGCTATCGACACAGACAGAGACACTATTACAAGCAACACTTACTGTAGAATAGGGCTTACCCGACTCTACCAAAGAGTCAATATCATCAACCCTATAGCATCTTTTAACTCGTCCTCAATCTTAGGGTGCCGAACAAAGTTCGAGACCGTCAATTTGCCCTTGAGATTTTTGAAAGAAACCTCTTACATACCCGTCCTACAATGAATCACAACATTGGCCATTGCTAGGAATGGTCAACCTAGAATGATGGGAGTGTTGTGCTGTTGCCTAGGAGTTGGGTTTATATCTAACACAATAAAATCGGCCAGAAAGACAAAGTTGTCAACCTTGACAAGTACATCCTCCACCACTCCATAAGGTACACGCTCTGTCCTATCGGCCATCTAAGTGTGACATTAGTTGGCTTAAGATCTCCAATACCCAATTCCCAAAAAAAATGAGTAAGGGATGAGGTTTACACTTGCTCATAGATCTAGCAAAGCTCTGCTAGTGTAATGCTTTCCTAAGAGACATGGAACTGTAAAAGCCCCAGGGCCTTGAAACATAGGTGCAGTGCCTGATGCTAAAATGCTGCTCACCTTCTCAGTGAGCCTTCTTTGGGATATGCGCATGTGTGTGCTTCTTTTGGTGCTGTAAAGGTCCCAGAGGAACTTGGCGTACATAGGAATGTGGTTAATGGTGTCGATCAATGGTAAGTTGATTTTAACGTCCTTAAACACATCTATGAGCTTAGCCCTCTTTGGGTCGTCCTTTTCCTGCAGTCCCATAAGGACTAAAGGGAAAGGGACGGCGAGTTTATAATCCCTTTCTTGTGATCCCTTCCTATCCGCAATGAGAGGGGAAGTCACATCCTTCTCAATCTTAACCTCAACTTCCCTAAGGTTCTCATCACCTAAAACTGACACAGCCTTAGCTTGCTCGCGAATGAGAAAGCTGGGGTTAGAACTAGTTGATCTTGCAGGGTTTGTGAGTGGTTGGGAAGGCAGTCTCCCTTCATCTCTTGTATTTAGTGCCTGAGCCAACTGTTCTATCTGGTTCTCTAATTTGGCAATGGACTGAGAATGGGACTGAGCCAATTGTGCAGTATACTTTATAAAGCAGAGCATGCGCTCGTCAAATTGTGAAGTGTGCCCTGGAGGTGGGGAAGGAAGGTCATCATGAGTAATAGTGGAGTAAGTTCAAAAATCATACCTTTGCCCTCCCTGAGAAACAGGAGGGTGTCCGTTACCTACAGAGCCAGAATCTTATTGTCTCGTGGGTTGATTTTGATTGGCGTTCTACTTCCACGAGAAGTTCGAATGATTGTGCCACCCGAAATTGTAGGTGTTGGAGAACGGGTCATTATTCCTCGAATATCCTTGAGCTGCATAAACATGTTCCTACACATATTTGGGAAATTGAGATGCATATAAACAATCAAGCACAGAATGGTCCTCACCCGAACAAATTCTACTCAGAGTAATACCACCCGATGATTTAGCTGCGTGGACTGCGCGCACATTAGTAGGGTTCGCATACAGGTTCATAAGCTAATTCATTTTCCTATTAAGGGCATCCAGTCTAATGTTAACATCATCGTTAGTTGCTCCTTCGTAGACACCGCATGTGCTCCCTCTAACTACCCCCATAGAGGAGGCTTGGTCGAGGGAGTTATTTGTGATGAATTTGGTCAATGTGCTCATTCATCATTTTGGAGTTCTGTATGAGGTGGGGTTCGTTAGGATGAGCTGAACTCAAGCTCTCGCTACACGGCTGACTTGATATTCTCTGCGAGATCAAATGAACGGTTAGAAGGGCCCGTGGAGTAACCCACGAGGGACCCCTCCAACGCTCAATTCAGTATCAATATTATGAAATAGTAAATAAGGGCAAGTAATAAATGAAATAATAGAGATAAAATATTTAGCTTGAGAGGATTAAGGCGTTTGAACGATTATTGCTACGAAGAGGTGATCGTAGGAATGGATCCATGTGAAGGAGGGGTGTAGCCCTCCTTTTTATAGAGGAAGGGGTGTCTGTAATAAATATGACTTTTTGGATAAGTATGTTCAACTCTCTATCCTCTAATTACTTGTGCCATAAACTAAAGAAAGTGGACGAATTGTGTTGTCTCGAGCCTAATGTGTGAATTACATTGTATTAGGCCTAGTGGGAGAATTGCACTGCTAGTGGGCGAATTGCATTGTTGTACCAAGTGGGTGAATTGTGTTATATTGAGCATAATAGCCGAATTACATTGTATTAGGCCTAGTGGACGAATTGCATTATTAGGCATACTGGGCGAATTGTCTTGTTAGTGAAGTGGGCAAATTGTATTTGTCAATGAAGTAGGTGAATTATGTTGTATTACCCTTACTGGATGTATTACGTTGTTACCCTTACTAGGTGAATTGTATTGTTTTACCCTTACTAGGTGAATTGCGTTGTTTTACCCTTAGTGGTCGAATTGCACTGTTTTGCCCTTACTAGGCGAATTGTATTGTTTTACCTTACTAGACGAATTGTGTTGTTTTACCCTTACTGGGCGAATTGCACTGTTTTACCCTTACTGAGCGAATTGCATTATTTTACCCTTACTGGGCGAATTGCGTTGCTTTAAATTTTTGTCTAAATAATTGCCCGTGTAACCAACTTGCCCATCTACAGTAGCAAGCTGTTCAATTATAGTTGACCAACAGGAGTGTTAGCTGAGGCGCGTAATTAACGTCCATGCCTCGTTCTCATCTTGTTGTTAAATGCTCCCCCGCACGAAGCATTAACCATCTGCTTGTTAGAAGCCGTGAGACCATCATAGAAGTTCTGTACAAGAGCCCACTTGGGTGACTCGTGGTGGGGACAGCTTCTAAGGAGTTCCTTGAATCTGTCCCAACTTTCATGAAATTGCTTCTGGTCCTTTTGTTCAAAACTATTTATTGCGCGTCTAATAGCAATCTTTCTGGCTTTAGGAAAAATTTGACTAGGAAGCATTGTTGGAGGTCATTCCAAGTGGTGATTTCATCCCTGGGCAAGGATTGAAACCACCTCTTAGCTACGTCTTTTACCGAAAATGGAAAAAGGCGTAGTCTAAGAGCATGAATCAAGACACCTTGATGGTGGCAAGTTTCACAAATTTCAAGGAACGCATCAAGGTGCTCGTATGACCTCTCTATTGGCTTCCCATAGAAAGTGGGAAGCATGTTAATGATCTCGAGTTTAATTTCAAAGTTGGCTTTAGCCACGGTGGGTAACGCAACTCTGGCGGGTGCGGTGTACGTTTGGGGAACAAAGTGATCCCCAATCGTATGTGGTGTGAAATAGGCCATTGTGTGATGAAAAAAAAAAAAAAGTAAAATAAAATAAATAAAAATAAACAAAAGAAAAAAAAAGAATAGAAAGAAAAAAATTAAAGTAAAACAAATTTTTTATTTGTTTAGATTTTTTTTTTTCTTTAAAAAAAGAAAAATATTTAAATAACTCGTTAATTCTAAAATCGGCTTAGCTTACCGATTCCCCAACAATGGCGCAAAAAACTTGATGTGATTTTAAAAGGGTGTTTCAAAACCATGTATTCGCAAGCGTACAAGATCATCATAGCTAAATCGGGTATACGGGTCGTATCCACGGATTTAGTTATTCATAAGCGGTTGAAAATTGGTTTTAGTTGGTTTGAATGATTTGTCAACTAAAGTTATCAATTCAATTAAGATTGATTTAGGGAATGAATTCGGAATAGCTTTACTCTTATCATATCATTATATTATACTATGACAATGATTTAGGTGGCTTAGGCTACAAGCACTAAGCCTGGCCTTATATAACTTGGGCTTTAGGATAATGAACTAGTCTAAAGGCATAACCTATCATATCACCCTATGTGTAGCATAGGTTATCTCATTAGTACTACTTAATTCCTTTCTTGCTCTCAATTCAATACTAAACCCGAATTAATACTTAAGTTAGGTCTTAAAGTAATGAACTAGTCTAAGGGCATAATCATTGTATCACCCTAGGTGTAGCATGGATTATCTCAATAGCACTAAAAATGTCTTTGTCACTCTTAATTAAGTATTAATTCATATCAAAGATTGTGTTATAGGTTGCATACAACCTCAACCCTGACTATGCGTGAAAAACTAGTTATGTTATGGTCTAGGTGTCACGAGTATTTTTTTGACTCCCTGTGATGGCAATGAGGATACGCCTCACTCAGCCTAAACACAAAACTTACACAAGCACTGCAAAATTAAACATAAACAAGCATCAACACAAGTAATTGCACACCAGACACAAGGGACGACTCTTATTACTTGAGCACTCTTTGAAATACAATGGAAAGCCCTCAACTCTCTCTCAAATTTATATACAAGACTCAAAATATGGTACAAGAACCGAATCCCCTCAAATCTGGCCAAACAGCCCTATTTATAGAGGCTCCGAGCAGTTTTCAGCAGTCTTCCCATGTTCTGCAGTGAGGTAACTACCATGCCAAGTGGCATGTCTTCTTACTGCCAAATCGTGCCCATTATGCCTAGTGGTGCCCCTCAGCGGTTATAAGTCAAGGCTGGTCAATGCAACTGCTCACATTTTAGATGCCTAGTTTGAACTGGCGGTTACCCCATGCTCCTCCCCACTTCTTCATTTCCCGCTTAAATCTCGTTTGAATTGGTCAATGCTCATTCCCAGCTTTAATCCCTGGTAACCGTCCCTCACGTGGCCCACATGCTCCTTCAAATTCCATCCGTGTCTTGGGTCTACTTGGGCCTTGTTGGGCCTGCGCATGCCTGTGAAAGGCCCACGCATGCCATCGCAGGCCCGGGCCAAGCCGGGCCCTGCGCATGCCTACACTGGGCCTGCGCATGCCTGCACAAGGTCCACGCATGCCTTTGCAAGCCTGGGCCAGGCCGAGCCTTGCGCATGCCTGCGCAAGGCCAATGCATGCCTATGCAGCCCGGGCCTGGGCCAGCGTCTAGCGCTGGGCCTGAGCTATCGTGCGCTGGACCCGCGCACTCCTGCGCATGCCTGGGCGGGGCCGTGTCCTTGACATCACCTAGGGACTCCATCCGTCTTGGCTCCCACTTAGTCAGTTACTCAGGCCAAGGTCCATTGTCCCGCTCCAAGTTAACATCAATACCTTGGCACACTCAAAGGTCCATCTTGAGTTGGTGCCATATCGCGTCTAGGTGAAGGTCCGTTGTCATGCTAGCATAGAGCCTCCAATCTTGTGTGCTTGGACTTGGCATTTCATGCCTTGCCCTTGCTTGTGCACACGATGCGCCTAACCTGCGCACATTAGGTCAGCGCTGTGCAGCAAGCGCATGGCCCTCGGCCCGTCAATGCCATGCTCAGGCTCATTTCCGCTAGGCCTGGTTCATCCATACAAAGGATGTACACTGCGTATATACTTGTTCCTGATTGATGTCCGTCTCATATCAGCACAATGCGTGCATAGCACTTAGTCAAGGTTCCATCTTTAACTAGTGCGGCACAACTAACGTGCACCCACTTGAGCATGAACATGCGCTTGACTAGTGGTCCTTTACTATGCCAATGCACTGCTTCAAGTGCGCATGCCCTACCTGAGTCATGCTTGGGTCAAGGTCCGTTATGTCCCATGTCATAGCCAACATCTAGGCGCTAACATCCAACCAAGTACTAGAGGTTTGCACACCAAGGGACTATGTCAGCGCACTAATCGGAACCCGATGGGCCTAATGCCAGGCATCAGCCTGCGCATGGCATCCCAATGTCAAGGGTTTTACACTAGGCCACAAGCTCGTAGACGAATGCTAATAATCTGGAGATCTTATCATCACTACAAGCACACACAAAGAAACATCAAACAACAATCATAAATTCCCCACAGGTGTGCATCTATAACGTAACATAAACTCCATTGTCAAAAGCATAATATAAATCCAAAAGGGCTATCTATCCGTCATCCCTAAACTAAAGAGTCAATTCCTCCATAGGACTTTTACACAGCATTGAAATCAATAAAGATAGAAACAATGGAAAACAAAATAGGACCAAAGACTCCCCCAATTTACGTAGACGTTGATCCAAGCTTTGATCCCTCCAGCACTCCGACCACCTACGTTTCGACGTTTGAGAACCCCTTGGATCTCGTTGTAGCTTTAGGAAGGAGAGAAGGAGAGGAGACGCGGCCAAAAGATGTGAAAATAACTCTCCCTCTCTTTATATATACCTTCGACATGACAAGGTCACACTGCAGGTAATGGGCCGATCAGTCGACTTGAAGTGCAGATCGATCGGCTGGCTTTCTATAGCAAGCCAATTGATCAGCCCATTTCTTGATCGATCGTCAGCCCCACTGTAAGCCCCACACTGCTGCTGGCCGCTGTAGTATCGGTACTTCGTGTCGACTGATCGTTTAGCACCTGAAACTCTACAAGACCTAATTGAGTTACCAAATTACTACCCAGTTGGTCCTTCTTTTCCACACATGGTCGGGTCTCTCAAAGTAGTCTTCAATTATGCCTCGATTACGATTGATTCTGCCACTTTTTAACCTTTGTTTGCATCGTTGTAATCTAAGTCAAAATGTACCTAAATTACAATAAAACACACATGTAAAAGCCAAATATGTTGCAAGAATGAGAAATAAAATATGTAAATATGAAGTACATCAAACATCCATATAGAAACTAATTTAAAAGTGAACACTCTTATAAGAATTAGTTTAAATTTGTACAATAAAGAAGAATAAATTTAACTCTCTCTCTCTCTCTCTCTCTCTCTCTCTCTCTCTCTCTCTCTCTCTCTCTCTCTCTCTATATATATATATATATATATTATTTTGTCCTATATTATATAAATATAAGCTATTTTTTTCATATAACTATATTTTATGATATATATTATATATTTAAATTGGGGTTATGAATGTAAAATATTCTTATACTTCACCTAATGTGTCAGTTTAGTGCTTTTTTGCTTTTAATATTTCCGCTTAATCCCGTACAAGTTCATAATATATTTTTTAATCGTCTGATTACATTAGGTGCACAACTCAATTCAAACCACTCTTTAGTCTAATTAAACACACTCTTTCGTGGGCCGACCGTTAAAAAAATTTTACTATCTTGACGTTAATTTTTACCATAGGACCAAGTAAAATTAAGCTAATTAATTTGGTCCTACTATAAAACTAACTCAAGGTGGTAAAAAAAAATTTTTAACGAGCAGGTCACAAGTGAATTTAATTAGGCTAAAAGGTGGGTCTGCATTGGGTCATCTAATATGATTAAACGATTAAAAATATGCTATTAAGTTGTACAGGAACTAAGTCGATACAATTGAATAAAAGGACTAAATTAACACATTAAGGAAAATACATAATATTTTATATAAATAACCATCATAATAATAAAAAAAATAAATTTAAGTACATAACCTAATTTAAACATACATTAAATGTCATAAATTATAGTTAATTTTTTAATATATATATATATAGACACAAGCACACACTCATATATATATATAGGGCACAGTTCCTCTGAGAAGATGAGAGGGTGAGATGAGCAAATCTTGACCGTCCTTTACAATGGACGGTCAAGATTGACCCCTTTTTTATGGGTCTAAGAAAAAATTAATTTTCTCCCTGCCCTCTCTTCTCCCTCTCTCTCACCGCCACCATCCACCCACCATCACCGTTGCTGCCGCCCGCCCTCCCGCCGCCGACGCCACCCACCCACTATTGCCGGCTGCTTTTTCTCTCTTCTAATGCTCTTTTCTTCCTCCCCATATCCTTTCACCCCCTGCCACTCGTTGCAGCCGCCCGTCTACTGCCCCACCTTTTCTCTCTCATCCAATACCCCTTTCTCTCTCCCCCTATATCCCTTCACACCCGCCCATGGCCGCTGCGGACGGGTGGACGGGGGTGAAGGGTTATGAAGGACGGAAAAGGAGGCATTGAAAGGGAGAGAAAAAGCAGGGATGACGAGTGGGAGGGGGGGTGGCAGCGGTAGCATTGGTGAGAGGGAGGGAGAGAGGGAGGTAAGGGGCAGAGAGGGTAGAAAGAAAATTAATTTTTTTTTTTTAGGACCCCATAAAAAAGGGTCAATCTTGACCATTCATCAATGGACGGTCATGATTCACTCATTTCACCCTCTTACCTTCTCACAGAAAATTAAATTATATAATTTCAAATTAATTCCTATATGGGTGTTCAATATCTTTTTAATCTTTTTTTTCCTTTAATTAATGTACTTAAGAGTTATTAATACCCCAGGGCAATAGATAGCTGAATTGTTATTTAGAAAGCTTTCAGCAAATAAGTTACTATAATGATTTTTTCGTTTCATAATTTTGATGATCACAGAATTGTGTTGGTTTTAATTTAAATCAAATTCCACAATAATGGTAGAATATTGTTTAGTTATTTTTTGAAAGTGCTCATCTGAGTAGTTACCCTACTAAGAGTGCATTTGGTTCAGTTTATCTGTTTTAATAAAATATGTCCATTTAAGATCTATATTTTTTTCTAGTAAAGTATTTGTGTTGGAATCAAGGGTAGTGTGCTTCAATTTTGGAGTTATTATGTTTTTCCTCTATCCTACATAGGAAGAGTAGTGAAGGGAGCTCTAGTTTAAATATATCCCTTGTACTTAGTAAAGTCTTGAGGGCCATAGAGTGGGTTTTGTGAACGACACGCGCTCTGGCGCCCGCCCTATGCATTTCAGTGCGGTTCGGTGCGGGCTTTTTCTAACTCGGACCTTTATTTTTACGAGCACTATATTTGCATATCATAAACAAACTCCAAGGGGTTTATGGGACTAGTCTCGAGCTCATGGGCTTTAGCTCGAGCTTCAAGGGTCTTCTTCTGTCCAACTCGAGGCTGTTATGCTCGAGTATATGTCCGTTGGTCCAGGTTCGAGTTCGACCTGCAAGCTCGAGCTCGAGTTACGTGTTTTGACAGCGTATCTTTCTACTTCCTTCCATAACCGCTTTTGCCATGATTGTTCCCAGATTTTGCGCTCTTCCATATCCGTCACTTTTCTAATTGTGGCTGGATTTCTTGCCCACAATCCTTAATCGATTTCAACTTGTACATTAAGTATTTTTTCCTATAAATACAATGCATTGGGGTGCTGTTTAATACATGAAAAAAATACGGAAATTATTCTCTTCTTCTTCCCTATGAAAATCTCTATATTCTTACTCTAGTCATTAAGCAAGTAGGGGCATACTCCATCCCATCACCCGATAGTACACTCTTGTGTTGGATGCCGTGTTACCCCGAGAGCCAGAGTGCCTGACGATCCCATTTGTACCCTAGCAGGGGGCATAAACAACTTAGGGCAGTGGTAAACTCTACGGCGCTGCGATTTCCTTCAGTTCACTCTTTCCTCTTTGAATCTCTTAATTTCAATTGTTTAATTATCTTGTTTTAAGTCAAGTTGTTGTAATAAGAGGTTTATTGAGTTTGTCTTTGTCATTATTTCGTTTAAGTTTATTTGCCCCCATCTCGAGTTAGATTTGATATCTCAAATTTTAGAATTTGGTTGCTCATTTGCCCAAATTTCCCAACAATTTGGATATGCAGTGTAGAAAGATCTTTTTTTTTTTTTTAAAGAAGGTGTTTGGATATAAGTTTTAAAAGAAACTTATCTATTATAATCACAAAAATGACTTAATAATATAAATCTATTAATAATCATAATAATAGTTGGTCTGTTAGTAGAAAGTGGTGAATGTAACGGCATAAAAAGGGGTAATGGTAGGTAGGGGTGGTGATAACAAGTAAAAGTAAGTCATAATGACGAGCATTTAATATTAATATAGTCTTTTTAAAATATTTTTCTTAAATAAGCTGTGAAAAAGATCTAGTTTTACATTTTTTCCTTCTTAGTTGCAAAACAGTTTTTCCATCTTTTTATTTAACATGTGAAAAAGATGTTAAAAGGATCTTTTATATCAACCAAATGCAAGCCTTACAATCGAAAAGCTATGAAAAAGCTAAACTAAACACCGCTTAACTCTGAAACCTAGCTTCACTGCTGAATTTTTCTTTAGGTTATTAAGGAGGGGGTAGGGGATATTTTGCTACTAGTGGATTTAATAATGGGTTGCCAGTGATGGATCCAAGATTCCAACAAAGCGGGGGTCCATATTTATAAAATATAAATAAATAATTATAATTAGTGGGCTTTGGTGAGAGAGAAGAGAAAGGGAGGAGAGATTGCATTGAGTAAAAAAATGGGGTTTAGTTTTATATTAATGTATAATAGGAAGCAAAAATTGTGGAAAAAAGGATGTTAAACGTGCAGCTCCCGAGAATCGAATCGTTGGTCTCAAGAAATTGGCAAGGAGTCTTGACCACTAGACTAACAAGATACAAATGTTGTGGGATTGACCGCTAGACTAACAAGAAACAAATGTTGTGGGTTCACTTATGAAAAAATATATATTTTATCTATATTTTCCATACCAACACATATACACTTTTAAGGTCGGGTGATAAAGATGCGGTGTCCATGTACCACAGTACTATTAATGTGCGTCCGGCACTTTGGTTGGCGTCCTTAACCCCCTGTGATCATCAATGCTGAACCAAGCCTTGTTTGCTGCTTCTCCACTGAATGTAGAACCATTCTATGTTGTCAACTACTTATGAAATGCTTATTGAATTAGTTCCCCTCTAGAACTAGATTCTAACTGATGTAGATTTAACTCATATTGTATCTAACTCTCCAAGAGAAGAAATTTAGCAACATGGTGAGGAAGTTGACATGACAAACTTGCTAACTTGGCAAGATGACTTCACAGCTACAGATAGGGATGGCAATGAGGCAAGGCGGGTACGGGGGGTGCCTCCTCCATACCCGTACCGGCCACCCAAATTCTATACCCGCACCCGCCCCATTACCCGCCACGGGTAAGAAGTGGATACATGTACCCGTGCCGGCGTGTACAAACCCATACCCATACTCGACCCATGACCCGCGGGTATCCAACGGGTATCCTTTACTTGTCCTGTAATATGTGTAAAAAAGAATTATCTATACCCGCTCATATTAGTTATTAATACTATTTTTAAAAATTAATTATATTTTTTTATACATTGATAAATAATTTGGGTTATTGAATTTAAATAAGTATTTTTTAGTTTGAAGGTTAACTATATCCAAAATAAAGCAGGTATGGTGGATATGAGGTGGGGCGGGGCGGGTATGGAGCGGGATGGGGCGGGTACAAAACTATACACTCGTACCCGCCCCATACCTGTGACGGGTACGGGGCAAGTACACCTAACCCATACCCACTACCCGTCCTACTTATACCCGTGCCTGCCTCAAACGAGGCGGGTACCCGTGGGTAGCAGGTTTTACCCACCCCATTGTCATCCCTAGCTACGGAGGCATGGAAGGATAACATCGCAAAACTTTCATATTGGCTTGATCCTAGTGAGCAACCACTAGGAACCAGATTTGCCCTTTTTTGAACAAACAAGCATTTTTTCAAGTAAGTTGCCAAGTTGGTACCTTTAACTAATATATATCATGAAAAGCAAGCAGCTTCATTCAAGCTCTCCTATTGGACCATCAACCAAGCAGCTCCTAGCGAGGTATCTCATTGGACCATTTTGAAAAGTTAGTGTTCTTTTTGTTCCCCGAACACCAAGGCTGCTACTGAGGCACCATTACTTTTGATTAAACTATGCAATCAAGCCCATTATTTTACCTTTTTGTATGTTCCCTTTGCTGGCTATAAATACCAGTCATGGTACTTGTAATTATCATCAAGTTGAATGAAGAAAACACAAACAAAGAGCTTTCTCTCTAAACTTGTATTTCTTGGTTTTTCCTTGATGGTCGTTTGTTAGCTTTGTATCCTTTGTGGTGGTGACTCAGCTTGTATCTGCATTGGTGGTAGGCCTTCGTGATCAAAATAGTTACAGTGGTACGTGCTTATCCTTAGGTGGTTTGACACATGTCCTTAGATATTTGAGTGAATTTATCCTAGTGCCTCAAGTATTTTTATTTTTAGTTTTTATGCACTCCACAAAAGTCACAAATTTCTTAGAACTATATCACTAACTTTGTCCCTGAATATAAAACTATACTATATTGCCAATTAATAGAGCCCATAATAGACTGAAGCGGCTTCCGGACAAAGGCAAAAATGCAAATCCAAATTTGGGTTTGTGTGTACCTCAATCTTCACCGACACTGGCAAGTACCCGTTGCTTCTCTGACCAATTACAAGGCCAGTTGCGTAACCAATTTTGGGGGTCAAATAGTTGAGATAAACTTTGGTCCTTCAAAACTGGTTCCATTACCCTAATGTTGGAATTGGGTTGGGTGCTTTAATTTTGTTCAATTTATTCATACATTCCAATCCATATAAAAAATTTAGAGTTATAAAAACTACTTTATATAGCCCCTCTCCTTTGACTAGGTAAAGTCTTGTGGGCCTAGAGTAATAATGGAGGGCCACATAAGCGTGCGTGCACCCTACTGCACCAGTCTGCAATGTGGTGTGACGCGGACTTTCTCTGACTCACTTTATTTTTATGGCCATTACATTTTTAGTCGTTGCTCCAAAGTTGAATTCGAGATGAGTTTCCTTCTCGGTTGAGCTCGAGGCTACAAGCTTGAGCTCCAATTGTTCATCTTTAACCCAACTCGAGGCTTAAGGCTCAAGCTCGGGTTATCGACCCTTACCCATTACTCTAAGCTTGAGCCTGAAATACATTCTTTAATTGGGTAACTAGCTACTCCTTCAACGTCCGCGCTTTCATTGATTGAGCCGAATCTTTTGCTCCTTCCATAACCACCCACTCCCATTTTAAGGCCGAATTTTCCAACGCTGATCATTCTTTAAATGGGTAGAATTTTTCTTGTAAATTGAGCTCTTTCAATGGACTAGTGAATACACAAAAATACATAATCTACCGCACTCCCATATTTTCTCTCTCAAAGTTACTTTTCTCCTTTCCATTATTAAGCAAGTTAAAGTATGCTCTAGTCTATCTTAGGGGGGAAAAATTCTTTTTTATCTAGAAACATTTGTATATTTTAATCAAATATCTGGAAAACACCAAAACGCGGCCAAACACGTACTTCCCTTCAAGCGCAAGAAACCGTTGAAATTTGACTCTCTCAAAGTCACGATTTATTAGAATTGAGATTCTATTTAAAATTCTTAGAGGCTTGCAAAATCAGGATCATATAATAGAATTAAAAATCGTAAAATTCGATTAAATGTAAGTATAATTATTTTCTTAAAAATAGTTACATGATTCACAAAAGTTCTATATAAAACCTCAACTTACAAAAATATGTACTATAAGAAACATAATCAAGTATGATAATACACTATCTTATAACATAAAAGCATCACTATATGCTCAAATGGTCATGAAAACTTTCAAGATATATGTGAACTAATCAAACTTTAGGGTTACAATTTAAAATTAAAGCTTAAGTTTTGCAAGAGTATACAATGATATATCTTGAATTTTTTACTTTTTAACCTATAATTTGTACGCGTTCGTAGGATCAAGGTAAGATTGGTACAATCGTAAAATCGTATTATGATTCTATCCATTAGTTTCATTTAAAACCAATGGATCGTAAAATTCTACAAAATTAATATTCTATAAGGATTCAGACCGATCGCTGATTATGAAATCATAGAATCATAAGATTCTAAGATCCGGATCGGGAGTTTAATGACCATGCTTGGAGTACCTATATGATCTTTCTCATCTGTGAGGGCGAGATGAGGACATTGTTACAGCATTAGAAAGAAGCAAGCAATGTGGCGACAGAACCGAATGGAACACAATATAACAAGGCTCAAGGCTCAGGTCTCAACTTTTCAACTCACGCCAACATCGTTTACCATTTTTTAAATAACAATAAACCTAGTCCACAAGGCTCCTGCTAAAGCAAGGTCTAATCCACCCTAAAGTGAGGCTGTACTGGAAACATTTTTTGGTGAGTGAAAGACCTTACTATCCAATCTTTTATATCAGAATGTAACGAATATATTATTTCACATAAATGAAACCCTTTCCATTTGCAAAATGGACTAGCAAGTACAAAAATGAGTTCCAGGAGATTGAATTGAAAGGCCTATAGCAGGTAAAATGAGGGTAATTCAGGATTGTTATATCCAATTCCTTTTTCTATGGTTCTGCTAGAACCGGTTGATTATACATGCCCTAAAACAAAGGTATTCATGCTTGGATGATGGCTCTAGAAAATATTATCTTCTACAAATTATGAAAATGCTTTTTCATCTTAATTGTTGGTTTAATTTATGCATGGCAAAAAGGAGCACTGGAATGTCTCTCTTCCATTGCTCTATCTTTCAGTCTCTCCAGGCAGGGAAAGGAACAAGGGTGTAGGCAGTGGTCGAATCGTGATGCCTAAAATCTAGAGGAACAAGGACTAGAATGTAATTGAGATCCAGAAAGCGGTTATTTAGTTTAACAGATCTGACTAGTTTCAATGAACTGAGCAACCAAATCAGCAAAGCAAGTCAAGCTGGCCAGATAAAAGCTCGGGGCTCGTTAAATGATCAAACTTGATTTATATTTTAGCCTAAATACACCTAAACAAGTAAATCAAGCCCCAATGGGCTGAACTCCAGTCTAAATAAGCCTAAACTAGCCAAACTGTATTGTGGATGGGCTCATGGCAAGCGACCTTGAGCTCTAAGTCTCCATACTTGGCAAGGTTCTAGCTCAGCTCGATACTAAGCAAAATTTTGACAGGCCAAGCTTCTTGTCAAGCTCAACTTGGCTCATTTACACACTAAAAACGACATTCAGACAACATAGGTCTTATTTGATCGAATCAAGAATGAAAATATAGCTGTAATAGGACAAAGAGGTCTGCAAATAAGACTGACACAATTACAATCTGTTTTTCAGCTGAAAACTAACTGCAACCTAAATGACTTTTCTGGGAAGAAAATACTTGAGATAGCCACAGCAAAACCCAGACGCCTGGCAGTCTAGTGGACCAAAAGATGGAGGTACCAACCTGAAGGCTACAAGTTGGGGACTTCCTCCTATTCACACTTGATAGACCTGTAAATATGGCGGACAAAAAGTAGTGCTGCACGGAACCCAACGGTCCCAAGCATGAGGAAGAAGCCATAGCAGATGCAGGCCATGTATCCAAAGAAGAACGATGTTTGCATGAACCCAGACATGTCCGAGCGTGCATAGTAGTAGTACAAGCAATAGCCATAGATGAACAAACCCGTGGAGCCACCACACAGGAACGACCTGTCATAACATACAGCAGATAATGAGTTAGAATAATCAGCAGCTTTTACTGAGACGAAATATCAATGATATTTCAATATAACAATCTAAGTCTCCCACTAAGAGGGATCAGTTACATGGCTAAAAATACACCGTTGCATTCTACCTTAAACTATATCTTTGTTATGCTCCGATGATAGAAGGTTTTTTTTTTCTTTTTTATGTAACCCAACCGTCTTTTTTTGTTCTCTCCCCCTCTCCCTCCTCTTGACATGGCTACAAAACTATTAACTCAACTCTTCTCACAGCAGCATCCATAGGTTTTTTGCATACACGCCCAAATCATCTCTAACATGTTTCCCTTATCCACGGTAGATGTTGCCTTCACTTTGTCTCTAAACTCTAGTACGTTATTTATCATTTCTTGGGATCATATACCCATTATCTCAACACGACTTCATTGTTATGAAACCCATCAAGAATAATACAGTACAATAATTAAAAGTTAACAAGTCCAAAAGATTACGTGCAACACTAATTAATTGATCGAGGATAGACCTTCACTCACTAGAAACTAGGGGTGCACAATGGGTGGGTCGGGTTGGGTATGGGTCAAAACCAACCCTACCCATTTGATCTTAGACCCAAACCCAAAAACCAATTGCATTATGGGTTTGGGTCGAGTTAGGTCTGGGTCTTATTGGGTCAACCCATTACGTAGGTTTACTCAACCTACAAATATATTAAAGTTGAAGTTTTTTGATATTAGAATTGTAATTTCTAAATGAAATTTCAGTGTTCTTTTAAGTCAGGAATGCAAATAGAAAGTTGGCAATTATATTATAAAACGTCAAGTTACATTCTACTTCAAGCAATTGTCCAAACTTTTTTTTCGATAATTAGAGACAAAGTCGTAATACAAAACAAGCACCTCGTACAAACTGCGACTTACCAAAAAAAAAAAAACCTCGTACAACAGAGACAAAGATTACCAGGCAATTGCCATTATTTACACCAATGGTCCTTGTGCTTTTTTATTAGTTTAGTCTTTATACTTTTAGTTGAGTTAATTTAATCCTTCTACTATATATATTGTGTTAATTTAGTCCTTTAGTCAAATTTAAGTTAAGTTACTTACATGATCACGATCACATTAGAAGCACGTAACTCAATCAAATATATCTATTGACTCAATTTAACCCAATATATAGGCAAAGAATTGAGAATTTCATTAACAAATTAACATAAATTTTACTATAAGGAACAAACTGACACAATATTAATTATAAGGGGACTAAAATGACAATGTGCAAAGTACAGGGACTTTTGGTGCTAACAACCCTATATTATTTATTAGTAGATCAATTTTCTCTTAAATCTAAACATTCAGAATTCACACTGGATCATATCCAAATCCAAACTAGTTGGCTATAGATTGCTAAAAGTGTCTTGATTATGTGATTGATATCCTAATTTGTTAATTTGAATATTGAATATACACATTTGTCTTCTTCTGAATTCAATTTAAATCTGTTATGTTTTAGTTGACCCAAAAAAAAATCTAAACCGCAACCGAGCCCACACGATTATTGTTCGAACTCTTGTTTAAAGACATTTAATAATAATGACACAAGATTCATAATTTTTGTAATTCTAATTTGTAGCATCTGCAGTATGGAAATTAGATTATTAATGTAATTTTAAAGCCATGCATCAAACTTTCCTTGGATTGGGTAGATTTTGGATATACCAAGGCTTACCCATGGGTAACCCAAAACCAACCCTATTACCCATGGGTAAAGGTCTTTAGATCCATAAAGACCCAACATGTAATGGGTACCCAACCCTACCCAATCTCCATGTGTTGGGTGGATCTTGGGTATACCCATACCCATGTGCACCCCTACGAAACCCTAGGACTGACTGACTTTCTAATAGCAGCAATGCTGATGGAGAAAAAAGGTCACGACAAAACAAAGGGAAGAGGTTTAACACACTCCTGGAGAAGCAATGATAGAGAAACTGAGGCAATGGCTCATAGCTTTCCCTTTTTCCCTTTCATTTTCACTTCTTTTCTTGATGGAACATCGTTGCAAGCACAAAGGATTCCCTGGGTTGCATGACGGGTAAGGATGCAATGGTGTGCATTTATGTAGCATGGTTTTTATATGGTACAGATACATGGTCGGTTAACCAAGTACATGATATTTGGGTGGTTTGACAATCCAATAACTAAGTGGAGAAGCCTAGCCCACTCAAAGCAAGGAGCTGATGGGTTTCCTCATCTCTTCTAAACATGCCAGGAAGTCAATTCCATTTTCCCAGGATATTTCTTTTTTTCCTTTTGTGAGGGCAGGGTTGACGTTTTACTAAATTAGTCCATTTGGATTGACTATTTACCTGTGCTCCCCCCGCGGGGGGGGGGGGGTGGGGGGGTGGAGTTTTCATTTGGTAGCTAACGAATGTAATATTTATCTAGTCCTTAGAAATATTGTGACCTCATCGCTGAAGCACTAAAACATGCCTCATCGCTGCAATTCTAAGACCTTGTGACCTATATGCAATGATTATAATCTCAAAGACAGATTACATATCACTATTTTCATCCATCATAAACCGCATCCTAGAAATATTGATCCGTACCTTTCTTCACCTCCATGAATTTGCACGACAGCATAGGTCAATCAAGTTTGATAAACAGCAATTCTTTGTGTATAACAAAGAGCCAGAGTAGAAGAATTACTGCTATTGTTATCACTACTTTTATCGTGAAACTGAAAGCAAAATGTAACTATCAACACTCGAAGCAGACTAAAGTAGTTGCTATTCCTAAACCGTTCATAACCTGCAACTGGGGCAGTTTTTCCATTTTCGAACGTGCTAGCAGGGGCAGTGAAGTAACTGCAGGATTTAGGGATATAGTGATATCCCACACACATTCCATCCTAACCCCCCCCCCCCCCCCCCCCCCCCCCCCCCAAAAAAAAAAAAAAGAATTTTTGGCTCCCTCTCTCTCCTCCCTTCCTCGATCCCCCTGTGTTCCACTCTCACTTCGTCCTCTTCCCTTTCTGTTCCAACTTCTTTTGCATCTTCTCAGGACTTGCCTTGCCCTCTTCCACACACTTCTCTGTTTGTGGCTGCCATCACAATGGCTACTTGGTGCAGTATTAGTACTCTCACTGCTGCTTCTGCCAAGCATCAGCATCAGCCTTCTATTTCCGTGCTGCCCAAGAATTATCCCAAAGGCAGAAAGAGTGTTCAGGGAATTCCTATGATCAAGGTTTTAATTCGAAGTAGGAAACACTTTCGGTAGCTTGGAATAGTCTACAGACTGAAAGAAAAGGGGCTCAGTTTAAAATGCCTGAAAACCTGAAGAAAGAAGCCAAATTGAACACACCAAGGCCATCGCATCCCATGGTGATTACGTACATGTTACATGTGTGCATACTGTCCACACATAAGGGAAACACTTTTGCACTTATGGCTAAGCGATTGATACCAGTTGGTGTAAGGAAAGCATTAAAGGCATGAATTTGCCAGAATTCACGACTGCACTTGGAGTGTGATATTCATGCTTAGAAGGGAGAATCAAAAGGTTCCCCGGAATAAGGTTATGTGGCAAAGAATAAACATCCCACACAATGTGCTGTATCTAGCCTTGCCATGCAGAATAGTTTCAGAACAAATGACAGATGGCTCAAAAATAGTATGGTGAGTAATGACCGATGTCCACTATGCAGCAAAAGGACACTGTACATCGTCTATTTTCTCGCTTGGACTTATGCCAAGACCTGCCAAATAACGTCAAAGAGTGAGGGATGGATGAGATGGGGGAAACAGTGCCTCAGTAAAATAAGGAGTAAAGAGATAGCAAGAATCTCAGAGCTGCCATTTTACAGCACCCATGTACCACATCTGGAAGGAAAGAAGTAACAGAGGTTACAGATAAGTGATCTTTCAATCAGGTCCTAGCAAGGATTGAGGAAATGATTATATGGGTTCATATTAAACCTGCATAATCCTTTCATTGTCCATAGTTGGACAAGAGAGCAACCATGGTTGTACAGGTTCATATGAGCGCTTCAGAGAAAGCCTAAAGTATCCCAGTATGATGGTGCTCCCAATGAAACCCGGAATAAGAAAAGCACCAATGTAAGTCTGCCCCTCAGGCAGATGGAAACCAATGTAGGCTCATAAAAGGTTGTAACCTGTCTCAACTCTCCATGGCATTGTCTTTGCCAAAGAAATCAGACCGAAACTGCATGCATTGTCTTTCACTAATTCAGCCAGCCTCAATGTGCTATTCCTAGCGTACACTAAAGTTCATCCACCCTAGTAAGCAGATAAGAGGAAACAAAAACCAGGCAACGGACTGGCAACACAACAAATGATATATACCCTTTTACCCTGTTCCAAAACATTTGGGATTTCAACACAAAGGGATTGTGATAGTAGCAGATCTCTCTCACAAGGTGTCACGTTCTTAACAACTACATATATCTAAACAGGGAAATGCTGAATCATTTCAAATTTGATGGTCAATTTATAGTCCTTAAAAGTCAAAAAAATGTAATCTGGACCAGACCAAAAACACAAAGTTGAAAGAGAGGATGAGAGGGAGAGCCAGATAAAAACTCAGTGCATAACTCATCTAAGACAAGAAGGTTGTACGTACCTCCACCACCACTCATGATCTTCAGCAGCAAGTTGAAAGTATGTCAATGCCACAGTAATGAAGGCAGTGACAATGATGAGGATGATGAAGACAATGAACAAGATGCTATATATGGTGTAGATCCTGTGGCCCCAGACACTAGCAAATATGTAGTACAGTTCTATGTAGATAGCACTGAAAGGTAAAAACCCAGCCATTGCCATCTGAGGAAGAGTTCCTCTGTACCATGGCAAGGATGGAATTTCCCGAGGATACTTTGTTGTGCGGCAAGGAGCTTGAAACTCAGCCTTGCTATTCTTTCCAGCAATCCCACCCAACACAAGCAAAGGTGACGTTACCAATGTCCATATAAGAACAATCACCACAATGGTGCCAAATGGAAGAGCAGCTGTAGCATTATAAACAATTGCTACCGTGTTCAGGAAGCAAAAAGTAAGGAATAAAGGTCCACAAAATAGGCATCCAGTCAACAATAGATTTCTAACCTGCAAAGAAATAACAAAGAAAATGAAAGACGGTAGATGAAAGTTCATTCTACAGACCCAGAAAATCAGTATCCAAGCATGTAGAAATTATACTGACTAACCCAGTTTGTTCCTTCCAGCTGGCAGTAAAAGGAAGTTGCAATGTAGCCAGCAATTCCTGATGTAAGAGCATAAATGACAACTAGTGCCGTGAACAGTGCTCCTCTGTTGTATGGATAGAAAACTCCAACTAGGGCAAGTAGAAAGATGAACACCGTCCTGACAAGCAGACATGGGTGAATGAATATCAGCCATTCCAATTGGCAAACTAATTATAGCTTGATGTCAGGGGACCAAGAAAAGATGAGGACACTTACAGTGTAAATAGCTGGGTACCAGATCCAAGAGCAGCTGCAAGCAAGGATTTGTACTTAGGATACCTGAACACATCTCCATGAATATATTTCCATCCAGTTTCTTCCTGATCCTCAGCAGTTTCCTCATCATGTGCGTACCTTTTCCACAGAAGTAAACAAGAAATGAACAACTAGAGGGTAGAGGAACTACAGAAAAAAAAAAAAAATAATAATAATAATAATAATTAGCCCATAAGGATTTCTAGTCATCGTGAAATCATTTGAGAAAAACCACCTATACCTGGTCATGCTCGAGGGGAAATAGCAAAGTTTATAAGACATAAAATAACTATGAAATGGAAAAAATTACAAAATTCCTTTGTTCTTACTTGACAAAATCATTCTTGAGAACTCGCATGAGAATAGTGGCGAGGAAACCAGTTAAGAGGAGGACCGTCACACATGAGTTTATAATTGAGAACCAGTGGATCTCAAGATGATGAGGCAGTGAGGATGACTGAGAGTATTTCTCCATCCTTTTCTCGAACGGGATGTTGGTTTCCTTCCACTTTGCAGTGTATATGAACTCCACATCAACTTCTTTGTCCTCCGTGATGTCTACCAAGGAGTTGGGGTCAGTGCGAAGATTGATTTCAATAACGTGATCCTTGTTGTAATAGATGTCAAAGTGAATGTGCTTATAAAGAAAGTATCTGTACTCGCTGGGGTCAGCTTTGCCTTCCTTTTCAACCTTCCCCAGAAAACCCCAAAGAGGCAAATCATCATAATACATTTGGAAATAGTAATCCTTGGACACGGCATCTCGGAACTTAGCAACTTCTTCCTTTGTCAACTTCTTCTTGCAAATAACCTCAGAATCCTTTTCTACCAGGAAATCAATCTTGTACGGGGCACTAACCAACCTATCCCCATTCAATACTTCACCCAAGGCCTCCCTTTTCTCCTTCACATGATCTGCAATTTTCAACTATTAGAATAACCACACTCAAACGAAAAAAGGGCGCGTTCAAAAAACCAATGTCTTTCGATGCATACCCGGTGAACAGAACGGAAGATCGAAGTAACGGTATGTTTCACTGGAAGAGGAATAAAGAACCCATTAGATCAACAATATGCTCTACCAATGTAGGAAACCAACATCACTTTATTACACTCAAGGCCTAACATTTTCAGGGGGCCCCCGAAAGTTTGAAATGAGGTTCTTCATATATAATAACATTTCTCTTAACAAATGTTACCAATTTATACTTTCAAAACCACAAGTCCTCAAATTTGGAGGCCCCAAGTGGTTACTTGGGGTTATGTTCAGCCTTAATTACGGTCAACTTGGTCTACCTCAGAGAAGGGAAAACCTGGCATATAGCAGTTAAATTTGAGTTACACAATCCCTAAATACACTAAACCCTTGACATTCAATACATGGATTATCGACCATGAGCATTTTGCTAAATTTTCACCTAAGTGTGTTGTATTTTCCAAATAAGTGAAAGGCTTTTGTGCCTTTTCGTGAAGAGGTGCGTGTCTTCATATGAAGAGAGTTATCTCTTCTTCTAAGAGACACCTGAAAAAATATAAATACCCCTTACATTCTCAAGATTAAAAGATCTAACAACATCATATCATCCTCTTGTTCTACATTTCTCATAAATCCTTTCCCTCTCTACATTCGTTTCTACTTTATTATAAGGTTTCGCTGTATCACCAACACTATTTCGTGAGAGACAAAGTAAGTGTTAAGAATAATGATTTGCTAAATGCCTGGAAGCCAATTCACAATTCTAAGTACCCAGTTCTAATTAACAATGTGATATCAATCTCAAAAGAAAACCCTAAAAAGCTATCCCTTGGATCAACAACAAATAATTCAACATAGAGTTAATCCTCTGAAAAATGCAAAAACTTATGGATCTGACGGTCAATTGAGAGAGAAATTGAAAACTTAACCTGGGATTATGGAAAGGGCCAGCTTTGTTGGCGTAGAGGGGGACTGGATCTCCGGCTTTGTAACGATGATCTGACGCATCAGATCTGGCAAGGCCAAAGAAACAGCATAAGAAAACAGCGGCCACCGTCAATGTGGCCACGATCTTCCCCATTTCGAGTCCCAACCAAATGCGCGGAGAGAGAGAGAGAGAGAGAGAGAAAGAGAGAGAGAGAGGAGAGAAGAGAAGATGGAGCTGCGTTTGATGAAGATGAGATCCGATTTGATTTATCGATGAATAGTAGCTCCAGAAACAAATTAGCTGCAAAAAAAATAGGGTAATCGTACAAAACAGACCCCAACCCCCATATTTAATCTTTTCTTAACCCTTATTTTCCTAAATCAACCTAATTGAATAAATTTGCCCCTGCTATTATTTTCCTTCCGTTTCCTCCCGCTGTGACCTTCTCTTCGCTCACTTCATCCTTACTCTCGTTGTCACGTCGCTCGCCATCTGTTACATTTCGTCGCTGCACCTTGTTCATCTAGGGTTTAATCACCATTTCCAAAAAGGTAACACCGATTTCGTTAGTGCGTGTTTGTTTTCTCGTGGTTGTTGGTTGGGGTTCTTTGAGGGAAATGTATATACAATTGTTTCGTGTGTTACACTGGCCTAGTATTGGTTAGGGTTTTTTTTGGGGTTTAGGGTTTTTTTTGTTTATTTTTTGGGTTTAGTGTTTTGCTGTTATTGGTGTTGTGAGTAAGGATTAGTGTATTTTGAGTGAGGTTTCCATACTGGCTTGGTTGTTTGATTCTGTGGTCGATTTACTTTATTATTCCTCATTGGGCCTGCGTTTTTCGTAGTGTGGTGGTTGAATCGGCTTTTATTGATATTTGACTATACGTTGTGCGGATTTTGGGGGTGGAAAGCAGATGTTGACGATAAAGCATAAATAGTGTATGATAGTTGATACATGGCGTGTGAGTGTTGAAAATGGATCACTATCATATAGTGTTGGTGTGTTAATAGTCATTAATGGTGTATGATTAGTCATACACTATTTAAGATTGGTTTAAATGGTGTAATATCATTTTTGTTGGTTGTTTCAAGTCGTTAATGGTCTTAAACCAATCATACACCGTGTACGATTGGTATAAATGGTGTGAAATCAACTTGTTTTAGTGTGTTTTAAGTAATGAGTGGTGTTTGGTTAATCTTACACCGTATATGATCGGTTTAAAGGGTGTAAAATCAACTTGTTTTGGTGTGTTTTAAGTAAATAGTGGTGTATGATCAATCATACACCGTGTATGATAGATTTTAAGGATGTAAAATCAACTTATTTTAGTGTGTTTTAAGTAAATAGTGGCATATGATCAATCATACACCGTGTATGATAGGTTTTAAGGGTTTTAAAATCAACTTATTTTAATGTGTTTTAAGTAAATAGTGGTGTATGATCAATTATACACCGTGTATGATAGGTTTTAATGGTGTATAATCAACTTGTTTTAGTGTCTTTTAAGTAACCAATGGTGTATAATCAATCATACACCATGTATGATTGGTTTAAATGGTGTGAACTCATTTTGTGTTTGTGTGTTTCAAATAATTAATGGTGTATGATCAATCATATACCGTGTATGATTGATATAAATGGTGTAATATATATTTGTGTTGGTGTGTTTTTAAGTAATTAATGGTATATGATTAATCATACACCGTGTATGATTGGTTTAAATGGTGTGAAATTATTTTCTCTTAGTGTGTTTCAAGTCACTAATGGTTTATGATTAATCATACACCGTGTATGATGGGTTTAAATGGTGTGAAATCATTTTGTGTTGGTATATTTTAAGTCACTAATGGTGTATGATCAATTCTTGTCTCTGTAGCTGTTCGTGTATTTCATTCAAACACTGATCCATCCGTTGCTCAAGTTGTTGTTGCTGCAAGGAACTGTCTTGCTCAAATTTATCTTGTCGTGCTTGAAGTCATTTGTCCAAATGCAAGCAACAATTCTTGCATTTGTTGCTGTGAATCATGCACCTGCTGCTGTAAATCTCTTACTTTCTGCAATGTTTGTTGATTCATTCTTGTCATTCTCTCAAAATTGTCAACCGTATTGATTGATTGTCCAGCAACCACACTTGCGTAAGTTGCAGTTGTTGATCTTGTGGTCATGCCTCCAGCCATAACTTTAGGTTACTCTCCAACACTGCCGCTGGACAAGGAGTAGGTAATCTCAATCTGATTTGCAGCAATCAATTCAGTCCAGCACTGAATCTGCTTATCCTTCAGGTTCTGATCGCAAGTTCGGCAAGTATCAGCTATAAGATTGCAATAACCGCAAGCTTTATGATGTAGCCAATAGATTCCAACACCAGCTAGCTACTTCAGTGGGCCTTCAACCAAAATTTGCAGCTGAAATTTATGCACTGAATTTGTTTGAACAATTTCCAGCAATCAGTCGTTTAATGCAGCAGCTAAATTCACAAACTCCGGTGCTCTGAACCTTGAGCACTTCAATCTGATATATCGTTGAACTAATTCAGCTACTCTTGTGCTTGTGCAAGTAACCAAAGCAGCATGTCACAGGATGACTAAATTCCTAAGCCCAAGTCCGGCGAGGCTACTCAATGTCACTCCAAAAGTCCCGAATTGAGTCAAGCGTCCAATTCTCCTTGCAATGGTAAGGAATTCACACAAAGTCCTCAAGTCTCGTTTGTTTAGTATTTTAATTGGAAAGTAAGTAATGAAGAAAAGATGATCAAGTCAACACTCTTACACACACACGGTTTTGAATGGAAGATCAAAGCTACAAAGAAAGTAAATATGCGAACATAAGCATGAACACAAGCATTTGTGGGTAAAGGGAAAATTGCCCGTTTTGATGGTGCTTGGCACCTATTTATATTGCACAAAATGAAACGGTGCAATTACATGAAAAGGAATGAAGATAACTAATACAACTCTTCCTAATTCTATGCCTAAAAACCCGCCTAAAAATCAGGAAATGGATAAGAACCTCCATAACCGCCTCTAACTACCTTAACCGTCTACCCCTAAACGTCCCTTAAGTGCCACGTTACTTATCCTAGTCAATTACACATGTGGATTTGCTTATTTACACATAGGAAAATACATAATTACAAGTAAATTAAATACAAGTATTAAACGTACAAAATACATCATATAAAAAGTACTAAAACTCCTACGAACTAAGGCGGTGGGTAACACTCTCCCCCACCAAAGCCATTGACGTCCCCGTCAACGTGATGCAGACTTGAATGCTTCTCCTTCTGATACTGCCACAAATAGTCTTCTTTTTCCCAACTTGCTTCCACTGCTGTTTGCCCCTTCCAATGCACAAGGTACTCCGTGCACCTAGGCACGCCCCTGCGCCTCACGGTCCTGTCAGCTAGGATTTGTTTAAGGTCCTTGACATAAGAGGTTGTCACAGCAGTGGGGGCGCGCTGTGTCACGCCCCTGTCCGGTTCTTTCGTGTCTTGATTATACGGCTTCAAGTAACTCACATGAAAGACTGGATGAATCTTCAACTTAGGTGGCAGCTCCACCCTATGGGACACCTTTCCCACCTTAAAAATGATAGGAAAAGGGCCCTCATACCGGCGCACAAGCCCCCTGTGCACCTTGCGAAGCGCCTTGAACTGTTGAGGCGACAACTTCACCATGACCATGTCCCCAATCCTAAACTCTAAGTGCCTTCGCTTAGTGTCTGCCCACTTTTTCATCTTGCGTTGGGCACGACTTAGGTAGGCCTTGGCAATGTCAAGCCTCTCTTGCCAATCCTTTGTTGTCTGGAACGCAACTAGGTTGGCCCCCGTGTGCTCGGATGTCACAGCCTGAGGTGTCAAGGGCTGCTGACCTGTGGCCAGCTCAAACGGGCTATGCCCCGTGCTCTCGCTGCGCTGAAGGTTAAAGGAGAACTGGGCTATGTCAATCAACCGTGCCCAGTCCCTTTGGTTGGTACTCACATAGTGCCTCAAGTACAACTCCGCTAAGGCATTCACTCTCTCGATTTGCCCGTTTGTTTGAGGGTGAAAGCTTGTGGAATAATGGAGGTTTGAGCCCATCAATTTGAAAAGCTAACTCCAAAACTTACCCGTAAACCTAGGGTCCCTATCACTAATGATACTCCTAGGCAAACCCCAATACTTGACCACATACTTGAAAAACAAGTGTGCGGCCTCAACGGCATTGCAATCCTTACGGGCTGCAATGAAAGTCCCATATTTTGTCAAACTATCTACTATAACCATAATAGAACCCATACCTTCTGAGTTTGGCAAAGCAGAGATGAAGTCTATGGATATGCTTTCCCATGGACGGCTAGGTACGAGTAGAGGTTCAAGCAACCCAGCCGGTGTCTTCAACTCAACCTTGTCCTATTGACAAACAAGACATGTCTTGACATACACCTCTACATCGTCCCTCATCCTAGGCCAGTAAAAGTTTTCCTCCAAAAGTGTCGTTGTCCTCTCGATCCCTAGGTTCCCAGCCTAAGGCGTGTCATGAAATTCCTTGAGTATGTCACGCCTTAAGTTAGCCCACCTAGGTATGTACACCCGGTTGCCCACTGTGAACAACAGCCCGTTGTCAACCCAAAACCCATGCGTCTGGCCATGTACCGCAAGTCTTAACATTGTCTGACCCCAAGTGTCCCGTGTCATCCCTTCCCTGATCTTGTCCAGGACCGTGCCCTGGACGGCACTAATAGCAGCTAACCCGTGTCTGCGACTTAGTGCATTTGCCACTACGTTCAGTTTACCCGGTTTGTACTCCATGACATAATCAAACTCCGCTAAGAAGTCCTGCCACCGGGCCTGTTTCGGACTGAGTTTCTTCTGATTTTGAAAGTAACTCGTAGCCACGTTATGGGTATTGATCACAAACTTACTCCCCAACAAATAGTGATGCCAAATTCTCAAACAATGAATAATGGTGGTCATCTCCTTGTCATGAACGGCATAGCGGCGCTCGGTGTCATTGAGCTTTCTGGACTCAAATGCCACAGGGTGCCCTTGTTGCATCAAGACCCCACCTATTGCATAATCCGAAGAATCTGTGTGAACTTCAAAAGGCAAAGTAAAATCAGGTAGACAAAGGACCGACTCTTCCATGACTGCCCTCTTGAGATCCATGAAGGCATTATGACATACATCATCCCAATGCCACGGTACCTTCTTCCTAAGTAAATTGGTTAGGGGCGTGGCCCTAGCCGAATAACCCTGGATGAACCTACGGTAATAATTCACTAGGCCCAAGAACGACCTTAGTGCGCTAATGTCTGTAGGCACACCCCATTCCTCAATAGCACGAACCTTGGCATTGTCCATGCTAATCTTTACATGGCCTATATAGTGACCAAGGAAATGAACCTCCTCTTGAGCAAAGGAGCACTTCTCCCTTTTAACATATAACCGGTTCTCCCTCAAAACCTGAAAAACCTGGGCTAAGTGTTCCACATGCTCCCTCAATGACTCACTATACACCACTATGTCATCAAGGTAAACCACAACAAATTTGTCTAAAATGGTTTGAAGATTTCATTCATTAAAGTACAAAATGTTGCGGGCGAGTTTGTCAAGCCAAAAGGCATGATAAGAAACTCATATGACCCATACCGTGTCCCGTAAGTGGTCTTGGGCTTGTCCCCTTCCGCTATCCTAACTTGCCAATAACCCGACCTCAAATCTAATTTAGAAAAGAACCGGGCCTTACTAAACCGGTCAAACAAATCAGCCACAAGCGGAATAGGATACTTATTCTTCACGGTGACCTTGTTCAAGGCCCTATAGTCAATGCACATACAAAGAGAACCGTCTTGCTTCTTTCGGAACAAAACGGGTGCACCATAAGGGACCTTGGAAGGCCTAACGAACCCTAAGTCAAGAAGATCCCCCAACTACCTCCTTGACTCTTCCAACTCCGGAGGAGCCACACGGTAAGGCCCCATAGCTGGAGGCCTTGCCCCATGCTCCAACTCGATTTTATGATCTACCCCCCTCCTAGGTGGTAGGTGTTTGGGTAATTCGGGTGGCATGACATCTTTGAAGGTATCTAGGACCCCTTTTATCTCCATGGGTATAGATGAAGAAACATCCCCCTCACCCCCAACCAACGTGGCAATGAAGGTCTCCCTCTTCTTCCTAATCCCCCTCCTAACCTGCATGGCTAAAAGAAGCCTAGCCCCCACTCTCTCCCGTAGTAAAGGCACCCCAAAGGTTCTCCCCCCATGTGTTATTATCATTTGGTTATCTTTTGTGAAGGAAAAGGTTTTAACCCCATCAAGAAAGTCCATCCCCAAGACAAACCTTAAGTCATCTAAGGGTACCACCGTCAAGTCCACTGTGCCGCACCAATCCCCCAACCGGATGCGCACGTTCCTAGCTACCCCATGGATAGGCTGGGTTGAAGCGTTAACGGTCTTCAACCAACCCACCCCCTTGTCAAGGCGCAACTTGAGCCGTGCTGCCTCCTCCATGGAGACAAAGTTATGAGAAGCCCCTGTGTCAACCAAGGCCTTCATTTCCATGCCATTGACATGGGCACTGACAAACATGAGTCCCCTAAGTGGATGCGCACCGTCGTGTGCCTCAGTCCTGCTGGTCCTGCTTGTCACATGAACCTCCGCGCGTCCCAGCGCCTTGGTTCCCACCGCCCTTACAACCCCTGGGACCTCCGGTCGTGTCAGCGCCTCAGTCCCTAAGGGATGCCCAGCCGTGCGTGGCTATCCACGGCTCCGCTCCAGCATCTGTGTCAATGACACTCCTGTCTCGGTCCTGACATGCCCAGTCCTAGCCCTGGCATGCCCAGCCCTACGCTCGCTAGGCCCAGCGTGCGCGCGTCCTCTAGACCCCGTGCGCTCCCCATGGGACATGGCCCCCAGGGTGCGCATGGCGCCTATGTTGGTCCCCTCCAGTTCCGGTTCAGGCATTGTCACAAGTGCATTAAGAGCCTTGCGTTGCGGGCATTCACGAACATAATGAGGCCCACCACACAAGAAGCAATCCCTACGTTTCCCTTGGTCCTATTTCCCTTCATGTTGTTTGCCCTTGTCCTTGTGAGTTGGGGCCTTGTGAGGTCTATTTCCCCCACCTTTCCTCTTCCCACCTTTGTTGTCCTTTTTCTTGGTGGAGTCCCTCATGTACTCCACCAATCCTTTAGCCTCGACAATGGCACTGGTAAGGTCCTGAACTCCCCGTCTCTTCAATTCCACTTCGGCCCAAGATTGAAGGCCATCCATGAAATAGAACAGGCGGTTAGCCTCTGTCATCTCCGGAATCTCCAACTTGAGAGACTCATACTCAGTAATGTAGTCTCTCACTAACCCTGAATGCTTCAAGTTGCGAAGCCTTTTCATGGCCAACTCTCCTGCATTCTCCGGGAAGAATTGCCTCTTGAATTCTTTGACAAACTCATCCCAAGCGTCCATAGTACAAAGCCCCCCAGCGATGTCCCCATGGCGAACTCTGCACCATAAAGCGGCATCCCCCTTAAAATAAAGGGTAGCTGTGTTGATTTTGGTAGCATCATCCTCCAAACGTAGTGCTTCGAAGTACCTTTCTAAACCCCAAAGAAAGCTATCAACCTCTTTCGCATTAAGCTTGCCCCCAAAGTTTGGTGGTTCTGGAATTCTGACACAAGACACAGGCCCAGTCCACTCGTGAATGCCCCTTTGAGGAGGGCACATTCGGTCCTTACTAATTCCAAATCTTGTCCCAATCCTAACACGGCTGAAGATAATTTCTGTAATTCTACGTCAATTGTAGACTTAGCCTTGTTCAAAGCCGTGAGGGTTTGGCACTCTAGCGTGGACACTCCCTCCCTCACTTCTTCAACGTTGTCAAGGTGTTCATGAATTTCCCCAACAACAACCTCTAATCGAGACACCCGCGCGTCTAAGGCCAAAGGCTCCCTAGTAGTGGAGGGATCTTTGGTCTTAGACTTTTTGGTGTGAGTCTCGGGCCTACCCCTTGGTGGTTCCTCCACAATGTGCGAAGTACTTGCATTCACATCTTCATTCACAACACTCCCAGCCTTGATACTAAACTCTGCTCTAATACCACGTTTGTCACGGGATGACTAAATTCCTAAGTCCAAGTCCGGTGAGGCTACTCAATGTCACTCCAAAAGTCCCTAATTGAGTCAAGCGTCCAATTCTCCTTGCAACGGTAAGGAATTCACACAAAGTCTCCAAGTCTCGTTTGTTTAGTATTTTAATTGGAAAGTAAGTAATGAAGAAAAGATGATCAAGTAAACACTGTTACACACACACGTTTTTGAATGGAAGATCAAAGCTACAAAGAAAGTAAATATGCGAACATAAGCATGAACACAAGCATTTGTGGGTAAAGGGAAAATTACCCGTTTTGATGGTGCTTGGCACCTATTTATATTGCACAAAATGAAACGGTACAATTACATGACAAGGAATGAAGATAACTAATACAACTCTTCCTAATTCTATGCCTAAAAACCCGCCTAAAATTCAGGAAATGGATAACAACCTCCATAACCGCCTCTAACTACCTTAACCGTCTACCCCTAAATGTCCCTTAAGTGCCACGTCACTTATCCTAGTCAATTACACACGTGGATTTGCTTATTTACACGTAGGAAAATACATAATTACAAGTAAATTAAATACAAGTATTAAACGTACAAAATACATTGTATAAAAAGTACTAAAAATCCTATGAACTAAGGCGGTGGGTGACAAGCAGCTGAGCTAAACTAAGATCAATTCACAATATCAGTAAATCAGAATCAAGGAATCAAATAGTTAATTCCTGATCTAGTTCAATCCGATCGGCGGCAAAGTATTTCTGTCCAGCACTAGTTTAAACAATCAGAAAAAATTCAATCTAATTTCCGTGAGTGAATATTCTGCTTGATCGCATTATCACAATCCAACAATGCCATCTGAATTCAGCAGTGCAATTTCCTTTTCAGCTCATTCTTAAGACGCAGATTGAACTTGTTTTAGCTCAATCTAGCTATTACAATCAGGAGCCGCAGCAGATCAAAGCCAAATTCAGCACGATATCAATCCAACAGTATCTTGAACTCAGCAGTGCTTAATCACAGAAAATTTTATCTGATTTCAGAAAGGAAATGCTACTAGATCAGAGTTTTGATATCAATTAAGCTTGATTTGGAAGCAAATTAAGGCTTTGATACCAATTATTATGATTCAAGCTAAACTTGAATCATAACCTAGGGTTTTTAAGAGTTTAGATGAGATAAGAAGTGAAGAGATGAGATAGTAGAAGAATTAAAGAGAGATAGATGAGAATAGAAGAGATTAGAGAGAGAAGTAAGAGAATTTAGAGAGAAAAGGAACAATTCATTCATCAACTACTCAATTACAATACAAGAGTCACTACTTATAGCCACAAGGGACTAAAGACATGCATTGAACCTAGACTCTTGCTTAACGGCCTCTAGTAGTAGTAGCCGCCACCCTTGACCTCCTAGGACCGACATTGACCACCTAAGACCACCCTTAACCACATGAACTACTTACTAACTTGCTTACAAGGCTTATTGAAAGTAAAAACATGAACTAATCACCACCTTACTACATGAATTACACTAAAGACTTAACTACCTATCCTTACCCTATCCCAATCATGACACCCCCATTTGAGAAATTCGCCTCCTTTAGGTGTGAAGAGAATTTTTGTTTTGGGGATCTATCATTTAGGTACTCAGGATTTGGATATTTATCACTTATGTCTCTTGACATTTCAATATATACGGTGAGGCATCATGAGATTTAAAAATTTTAGCATTTAGGCACTCTAAAATTTCAAATTTCATCAATCAAGTATATGTTGTGTAAAATTGATAGGCTTTTATTTAAAAATATTGATATAGAACATAATTTAAATATTATACAATTATTAATATTCAAAATATGATGATTAATTGGCATAATAGTGCATATCTGAATTTTGTTGATTAATTGGGTTATATTTGATTCCATTTGGTTTACTTGTTGTTTGCAGTGGAGTTTGGAAGTCATGTCTTTATATTGAATGCAATATATTGTGTTAGTTATTCTTGGGTTTTATATTTGTTATATGACTATTTGTTATTCAAAATCTTTTAGGCTTTCTATCGGTTTGTTATTCTATACTTACATAAATGGCACCTAATAAGGACTGGATGGCATATGTAGACCGAAATGAAAATGAATCTTATAGAGTAGGAGTTCAAGAGTTCCTCAATTATGCTTTCTCAAAGAATGGAGGAAGAAATGAAATTCGATGTCCTTGTGTGAAGTGTGTAAATACTTATTCAAAAAAACGAGATGAAGTAAAGATACATCTAGAGGTACATGGAATATTGAAGAACTATACATTTTGGTACCATCACAAGGAAAAGCTTAATGAGGGTGAAATTGATTCCATTGATAATAGTGACTAAGAGTCGGAAGGAAATGAAAGTGACTACGAAATCGATGATCTTTTGGATGATTTGCATCCTGAATTTGGTGACATAGATGGAAGTCGTGAAGATAATGATTATCCGGGTGTCAATGCGCAAGAAGAGGTGCCAAATGGGAAAGCAAAAACATTTTATTGCTTATTAGAAGAATCAAAAAGGCCGTTGTACTCGGGATCTAAGATTTCAAAATTGTCTACGCTAGTGAAACTACTTCATTCAAGAGACTTGGTAGGTGGAATAATGAATCATTCACTATGCTATTGCAATTTTTGGAAGAATTGCTTCCTATTGATTCAACTTTACCTGACTCGTACTATGGTGCAAGAAAGATAATTCGAGACTTAGGCCTTTCTTATGAAAAGATTAATGTTTGTAGGAACAATTGTATGTTGTATTGGAAGGAGGAAGAAAATTTTGATTTTTGTAAGGTATGTGGTGCTTCCAGATGGAAAGATGACAAACATAGTGGAGAACAGAAGCGTAGATCAAATGGGAATAAAATATCGTTTAAAGCGTTGTGTTATTTTCCAATAACGCCAAGGCTCTAAAGTTTATTTATGTCGAAAAAAACAGCTCCGTTAATGACATGGCACCATGATAATAGATTAAGGGATGGTATGATGAGACATCCTATTGATTCGATGGCATGGAAATCTTTTGATCAACTTCATCCGCAGTTTGCAATGGAGCCTTGTAATGTGAGACTCGAGCTTGCTAGTGATGGATTTCAACCTTTTGCAAACTCTAAAACACCTTATAGTATATGGCCAATCTTGTTAATTCCCTATAATTTTTCACCTTGGATGTGCTTGCAGCAATCTAATTTCATTTTATCAATGTTAATTCCTGGACCTCAAGGACCGGGAGATACTATTGACGTATTTTTACAACCTTTCATTGAAGAACTAAATATGTTACGGAATACAGGGATTGAAACATTCGATGCATCTTTACGTCAAAAATTTACTCTTCGTTCAACTTTGTTGTGGACTATCAATGACTTTCTAGCTTATGCGAATTTGTTTGGGTGGAGTACAAAGGTAAATTGGCAAGATGACCAAGGACCTTTTGCTGGCGTTACCCTTGATCCTAATCGTATTGTGAGCTCCATTTCCTGTCAAAGCTTTCACTGAAATCTCAGCTTCATCCTCAATTAACTCAGCTTGTGATTCTAGGTCTGAACTATCATCCCCCTCTTCAGATTCACCACTTTTAGCATGATCTTCAGCATGGATTCCATGAGCAGACATGAGGAATTTTGGATTACACTTATGTCCAAACTGGTATGGCTGATTGCACTTGAAGCAAAGCCTTTGAACTTTCTTTTCATGCGACTGACTGGTCTTGAATCTCGCAGTTTTCTTCTGCTGTTGGGAGCCACTGATTCTATACCTGGTCCCCTCATTTGAAGCAAGAACTATTGCTTCATAGAGCTTAGCCTTAGCATAAGCCTTGGACAAAGTTTTGGACCAACGGCCTTAACAAGATTCTTAATTTTGGGCTTTAAACCACTTACGAAACTTGAGACATGATATGCCTCAGTAGCTTGAGAAAAAGCAGTTATCATGCTAGCCCTAAAGTTCTCAAACCTTGTCATATACTCCTTCACAGATGTTTCTTATATCACCTTGTTAAATTTATCAACAATGTCACTAGAATCTTCATCACCATATCGCTCGCAAAGTTCTTTCACAAAATCGTCCCAAGATAGTGTTGGATTGCTTTTTAACAAACTGTATAGCCATACCTCATGGTCTCCAAGAAGATAAATAGCTGCAATATGTACCTTCTCTGCATCATCAATATGATAGAAGTGAAAATAACAACCGCATTTTCTCAACCATGAATGAGGTTGCTTCCCATCAAACGGATCAATCTGAACTCTTGGATGCCTGTAACCATTACTTCGGTTATTAGAGGAAGCTTCATTACTCCCTGAACGTTGCTGATGCCACTGATCAGGAGGCCTGTCCAACTGTTCCACATTCAAACATGTAGTTCCGAGATGACCTGATTGATCAGGAGGATGATTGCTTTGTCCTAGATTCAGGCTTGTATATCACGAATGAGCTTGATTAAGTGACCAAACCCGTGCTTTGGCAGTTACCTCAACTTCCTGAGTTCGATCTTGAACTCTAACTTCTGCTGTTGGAGCTCGATCCAAAGGTCTAACTGTCACATTATGCATTTGATGATTCACTTCACCTGTAGGCCTTATCTGTTGATTTATCGACAACATACTAGCAGGTAGCAAAGGTTATGGAATAGGAGGCACATTCTATCCCTTGAGTTGATTGCATATTTCAGCAAACTTTTCTTCAAAACTCTGCATTTGTTGATTCAACCGATCGGCCATCTTTTCTTCAAACACTTGTGCTTGCTGATTAACTCGATCAGCAATCCTTTCCTCAACTTCCTGAGAATGTTGAGCAAATCATTCCTTAGACTTTTGATCCAGTTCACGCACCGATTCAGCTAGTGCTTCACTTGATTCAGCTTGTGTATGTTGACATTTCGCGAACATTTCTTTTATTTGCAAGCTTAATTGAGTTATTGTAACAACTTCTAGTTCTGTTGCAGTGTTAACACTAGCAACCTCAGCATAAGATGGACTTGCAGCACTCTTGTCGCACCTAACCTTGTCGTAACACCACCTGCCATAATCTCAATTCTTGCAATGCAATCAAGGAAAGTTGATACCAAAACAACCAGAGCCAAGCAGATACAATCGAATTGAAGCAATTCACATAACCAATAGCCTATAACGAGGCTCTGATACAAAATGTTAAGCCTCTAAACGAAATAGAAGACTAACATTGTGAAAGAGAGAGTGTAGATGAGAAAAGAAGTGAAGGAGATGAGTAAAAGGAGAGAGAATTAGATGAGAAGAGAAATATCTTAAAGAGAATTGTATAAACTTTTCATTGAATGAATGACATTACAAGAGAATAGCTACTTATACTTGATCAAGGAACAATGCACCCGGACAAAGCTTAAACCAGCTAACAAGACTCAAGCCGGCACTATTGACCACCCCTTGACCACTAACCGACTAAACTAACTCTTAAAACCAATGGCGCCAACTCACCTCTCCAAATATTACAATAGAATGATAAATGCAACACTCCACTAATGCCTTATTACAGAATTACAAGCACAACTAAACAACAGCCTTAAAACTCAATTGCTTTTGATCATAAGAGTATGCCACCAAGGCTTTTGAGCGATGATGATATTCTTAACCAGGTCCAAGACCTTGAAGGTATTATGTTGAGTAAAGACGCTAACAAAAAGACAAAAGTATCTCATGAAGACAGGGGGGATAATTGGAATAAAAAAAGCATCTTTTTTGAGCTTCCTTACTGGAGTACCCTCTTATTAAGACACAATATGGATGTGACGCATATTGAAAAGGATATATGTGACAATCTTCTAGGGACAATTATAAATACTAAGGGGAAGACTAAAGACACAATAAAAGCTCGTCTTGATTTGCAAGGTATGGGAATAAGGCCTAAATTGCATCATGTCCAGTAAGGAAACAAATTTGTGTATAGTGTTCCATCTTACACGTTGTCTTCAAATCAAGAGGATATTTTTTGTACATTTTCAAAGAACTTAAAAGTTCCTGATGGTTTTTCTTCAAACATTTCCCAATGTGTAAATGTTAAAGAGAATAAAATCTTAGGGTTGAAGAGTCACGATTGTCATGTCCTTCTACAACATGGACTACCTCTTGTAATACGTGGTATCTTGCCTAAATCAGTGTGTGGATCATTGGTAGAGTTATCGATGTTTTTTAAGATACTAGGTGCTAAGACATTGAAGATAGATGAGCTTAAGCATATTCAAAGTCAAATTCCCATAACTCTTTGCAAGTTGGAAAAGCTCTTACTACCTTCAAATTTTGACATTATGTTACATTTTACCCATACATTTGGCATATGAGGCTCTGATTGGTGGGCATGTCCAATATTGTTGGATGTTCTCAATAGAAAGACAGATGTACATTCTAAAGTCATACATTTACAATAAAGCCAGTCCAGAGGGCTCAGTTGCAGAAGGTTATATAGCAGATGAGTGTATGAGGTTTTGCTCAAGGTACTTGGATGGTATGAAGACAAAGTTTAGTCATATGGAGTGAAACAATGATAATAGAACAATTAAAGCTGATGATGGGTTGTCTATTTTCACTCAACATGGGAGAACGTTAGGAGCTGGTAAAGCACGTGATATTGAATCATGTTCTTTAGAACAATGTCATTTTTATGTTCCGAAGAACACTGTTGAAGCTTAACCTTTTATCGAGCAAGATGCTCATTTTTCGTACATATTATGTTCTTTTATTACTTCTTTTTACTTATAATTAAAAATTTTTTGTGTGTTCTTTTAGAGAGTTTTATGAAATTGAGAATATGCCACAAACATTAGATTGAGATTGGACAAGAAAGTTTATTCAATGATTTCAAAATAGAGTAAGTTCACTATATTAGCCAAATTTTCTCCTTTATCTATTATGTAGACACATATCCATCTATATTAAGGTATGCTATTCAATTATAGGTAATTGAGTTGTACAAGGAAGACCAAAGCAGGCGAATGGAAGATTTGCTTTCACTATCTTGTGGCCCAAAAAGATATGTGTTCGCCTACACTGGTTATGTTGTGAATGGCTATAGATTTCATATTTTAGATCATGACAATGGTTTAAGAACTCAAAATAATGGGGTGATGGTTGTCGGTCATACGGGAAATGGGACCAAAGAAGTAGAATATATGGAGTTTTGACAGAAGTTGTTGAATTTCAATACCTTGGAAGTAGACATGTTGTATTGTTCAAGTGCAATTGGTGGGACATATTTGATAGGAAAAGAGGCATCAAAGTTTATGAATCTGGGTTCACTTGTCTAAATTTTCGGAGGATTTTGAAAAGAAATGAACCCTTTGTGCTAGCTAGTCAAGCATCACAGGTGTTCTATGTCAATGACAATATACAAAAAGCTGGTTGACACATTATTATTCGGACACAACCCCGTAATTCATACCACATGCAAGGTAACATTGATGATGAAGAGCATACAGAGCATGTCAATGAAGCACATCAATTGAATGAATCATCAAATCTAGAGCAAGTGGAATCCACTTTATTAGACATGGATCCTGAGATCAATTGAAGGAGGATGTATATCGATCCAGTCACTGTTGATTCATCTTCAGCAATTAAGAAAAGAAAAGCAAAACGAAATTAAGAAATGCATATGGTCTATCTTATAATTTTGTGTTATGTTTGTTTCAATTGGCAATTTCCAATGCACTTTTCTATAAAATATATTTCATTATATACTAGACTGACTAAAATGTTGGTTTGATTCATTTTGGAAAAAATGGTACATCCATGCTCGTCAGATAAAGAAAGGACAACGTCTAAGTCTTCGAAGAGATTCCTAGCTCTTGTACATTGAGTAGGGGACGAGGAAGGGGATTAAGACCTTTTGTCCTCGCCAAAAGTACATCTCAATCAAGAAACCCGTCCAGTAGTACAAGCATAAGTATTGATGATCCCAATCCAAGTACTTTCCCTAGTATTCCGAAGGCGACTCCACCAAATCGTGTAGGAAGCATCAACAAATGGGCTAAATGAGACAAATGAAATGAATAATGCAAGCTAAGCTTAACTTGCTTTTAGGTGCTCAAGTGGAGATACCTGTATGATTTTATAGTTTACGATTTATCAGTTAAGTATATTGACTAATTTTTTAATAATGCATTGTGGTAATAAATTATGTCTTTCCATAGCTTCAAATCTTATGAAGAAAGTTGGAAGAGGTAGAAACAAGAATGAGAAGGTAGCCAAGCTAAATGTTGGAGAAAAGTTAGATTTGATATTCTTTCATAAAAAACATGTTGCCAACAATCAAGAAGTGTTTTCAAGACACTTGGGAAAAATTGTTCGTGACTGCAATATATGTCCTATGCAAGTAGGTTATTGGGAGGATATTGGCGATGATAAGAAGGCTCATATGTGGGCTGCGGTCACAACACGTAATTTTTTTATGTAGTGCATTTTATTTATAAAGTAATTTTATTATCATATCTTTTGATTGTTTTTGAAATGATAATTCATCACAGGACAAGTTTTCAAGTAATGATGACATGGAGAGTCATCGTCAAGATGTTTTATATCATATGCGTACTTTGTAGAGAAATTGGAGGTCATATTTATACACCTATCATGTTGACAAAAAAAGTCCTTGGAAAAAGCTTTGAAAGAGAAGCCTAGTGGTGTGGATCTAGATGATTGGTCATAGATTGTGAAAAAATATTTTTTTTCTAAAGAATTTCAAGTAAATTTTCCTGTACTCAAATTGTGACATACTTATGTGTTTTCGAATACTTAATTTAGTAACATGTAATTGTACTAATTTTTTCCATCCAATTGTAGGAACAATGTGCAAGAAATTCATAAAATAGGTCTCGGTTGAAAAAAGAAATGCTTCATTGTATTGGAAGTAAACCATTTGGACAAATTATTTATAATGACTTAGTAAGTTGTATTGATTGAAAATTTTTAAATGATAAATCATTACTACTTGTAATTTTTGTTGATATTTTGGATAGGGAGGAAAAGATGGAAAAGAACCTGATGTTGGGATGATATTTTTTGAGACTCTTAAAAAAGGAACCACCTTGGCTACAGAAGAAGCAATTGAAAAAAATCTATTATCTCCCTTGAGTATCTGTTTTCCTCATATATATGGTTTATGTTGTTTTTTTTCCTAATGTATTTACACCTCCTGGACCACATTCGTAAAACTATGGAAGAGAAGCCCCATCTCTCTTACATAGAAGTCGTTGATGAATGTTTTAAGCCACCAAGACATAATTATGTGATCAGATGTGGAGGTGGAATGAGATCAAAAGATGTGAGAGGCCCTTGTCCAACAAAAGTCCAACTGCAAGAAGAACTTCATTCAAAAGATGAAGAGATATCATCTCTTAAGGAAGAAATGAAAGACATGAAGGCTAAGTTGAATATGGTCATGAGTTTAGTGTTGCCCAACCAAGCTCCATTATATTGACAATGATGAGAGGTTAGTAACTTATGATGAGCAATAGATTGACTAACGACTTTTGTTTTCTATTATATTATTGGTTCAATGATTTCTTCTACTATCTTATGACATTGCAGCATTGACTCGGGAAGCCATTATGTTTAAGAGCGAAACTGGGAGGTATGATTTTGAGATATGTTATGGAATTTTGATCATGTCCAGAGATATTGCTCATGTTTTTCATTCCTTGAAAATTATGGCATCCGGGTTAATATCTTATGTTTGAAGCAGAAAAAATGGATGTTAGGCTATTGGGTTCGATTTGTATACATCGTTTGAAGAAATTCATAAAAAGGAAAGTGTTGAGATTCAATTTTAAGTTAGAATAACACTTCTGAATTGTAATTTGATTAGTTCATGTTGAAATCAACAATTTCCTTGGTGGTTTGTTTATTTCATGTTGATATGTGCTTGTGGGATAAGTATTTTATGTTGGCTTTTTTTTTTCCTCTTGAATCTTAAAGTTTGATGTAACATTACTATCTAATGACGCTGGCAATGGATTACCCGCTACTGAAGTTTTATGTATATAGAGTTTGGGAAGTTGATTGATGATCTTATCACTTCAACCTAGCTGCTTCTGTGATGTTCTTATCTTTGATCTTCTTGTTGAAGTTGTTATTGAGTTTGAAGAATTTTTTTGAGTTTGATCTCTCTCTCTCGCTATCTTTATGGTGTTCATTACATTGAGCTTCTTGTGTTTGGTTTGTGATGTGTTGATTTGATAGTAGAAAACGTTTCAGAGGGATGGGAATGGTACTAGTTATTATAATAACCAAGTCAATTATGCCTTTTCTCTTTCCATAAATACGTCACCATATCATTATAGTAGTATCATTTAATCTATTATGTCAACTTGGATTATCTTTACAATTTTTTGGTATATTGATTGCGTGTTTTTTGTATTATGCAGGATAATTCTACACGGTGGATGATGCTTGTGAGGCAATGGATGGTGCTTGGGAACTACACATACATTTTAGAATGATTCTAAGTGTTTTACTACTTTGTGAACATTACTTTGGCTATCATTTTGGCCTCGGTGATCGCATATTTGTTTTGATTGTGGAATATTATTGACATTTAGTGAATTTAGTTAATTGATGAAAAATTTTATTTCCAATTGATTAATTGGCTCATCGATGTTTTGATTTATGTTATTAAGCAATTGCATTTTCGTTACAATGAATATGTTTACTAATAGTTTCTCTTATAATGAAGTGTTGTCGTGAAAGTTGACTACGACAAGTGTAATTGTAAATACTTTTAATAATAACAAGAAAGATAGTCACGTTGAATTTTTTTTTTCCAAACGTGTGATAAGGAACTATGAGGGTGTAAATATTGTATTTGCGATGGGATTACCACTATTGTAAATAAAATTGTGGCTATTGTTTATTACCATCGTAAATGCATTGGTGGTGGGAATTGACTCCTGCAATAAATGCATTTGCGACAGGTTACATTCCCATCGTAAACAAATTTGCGACGGGTTTTACTTTCATCGCAAATGTATTTGCATTGGTTTTTTTCTCCCATTGCAAATGCATTTGCGATGGGTTTTGCTTCCATCGCAAATGTATCTGCAATGGTTTTTGCTCCCGTAGCAAATGCATTTGTGATGGGTTTTGCTCCTGCGGAAAATGTATTTGCGATAGGTTTTTGCTCCGGTCGTAAATGCATTTGCGGTGGTTTTAATCCCATCACAAATGCATTTACGATGGTTTCAAATTTGCTTTCTCAAAAAGGCATTAGTGACGGAGGATATAGCGACAGTTCACGATGGTATAGTTTCCCGTCGCAAAATGCTTTTTGTGACGGGAAATGGGCCAATAGCGATGGTGTTTTCTTGTTGCCAATGAATAATTTTTTTGTAGTGTCATCGAACCTGCGTGAGGATGAGGTAAACCCGGGAAGTGGTGGACTAGTTACCTGCTGACAACTTGTGCAAGTAAATGGAATCACAACTTTGTCTTTCAATGCTTGCATGTCAACACCGCAACCTTTTCCATTCATCAAGGATGATAGGATTTGCCACAGTGGAACTCCACAAAAGGGGATTCACCGTTCTTTCTTCGAGACTTCGGTATGTACAGTAGCATAGGGATCATGGATGGAACTTCAATTTCCACAGGTGTTCTTGACATAGCCGCACTTGCTAGTCTCTCCACTTTGGCAGACCTGAGATGTGCCAGAGGTGATTGGTTTCATCATGCAATTATGATGTCAGCTTCTGCCTTCCCGTTAATGTCTTCCTTCCAATAGTCTTGATTTCTTTTGGAGCTTCTTCAATTGGTGTATCTAGCTCTTCATAATATCTGGCATCAGCCAGGTGTGCCTTAAGCCTTAGAAAAGGGCTTGGAGTAGGCATCAACTCTCCTTTTGCTCCCATTTCTGAAATATTTCAAGCACTGATGAAGGGTGGAAGCCATAATAGCATTTTCATGGATACAAGGGGGTCCAAGCAACAAATTGTATGTCGTCTTTGAATCAATGACATGGAAGAGGGTAGTCGCAGTCACGTCTCTTACGGTAAGGTCTAAACTGATCATATGCTGATTGCTCGCTGACCATTAAGATTTAAATTGTGAATCAACAATTTACTATTTAAAAGCTCTTCAATAGAATGCCAAGCTGTCCCATTATGGATTTTGGCATGATATTTATGCCTGACCCACCATCAATCAAGCTACGGTTGACTTTTTGCTCACAAACATAGCCAACAATGAACAAAAGGGGTTATGAGGTTTTAAGCCGAGTAACAAGTCTTCATCTGTGAAGGATAAAGCTGTAGCATACGTCACGCACCTCACGGATATCTCTAGCAGAGTCTCATGTTCCCTAATTTTAGAACCGCAAAGGGCTGGATTCTCAAGAGCTTCGACTAGATTTGAGTGAAGTTCGTTCGGCAGTTGAAGGATTTCGTGCCAACCCAGATGTTCTTGCAATGCTTGAAGAGTGGCGAGGATTTTTGCCTCTTTCTATTCAAATGGGAGGCATATTATCGTGTCACTGAAGGTCCCTACCTCATGGACTTGTGCTTCCTCTATCACAGGGAGTTCTGAATAAGTTTTCATGTTGACTGTGACTGCCTTGAAGTAATCTTTTGGAAAGAACTCCTCAGGGATAACTGGGCTGCATGGCTTCTGCTTCATGAGGTCAATGGACATTACCACTTGCTTCTTAGCCTCTGGCTTTCTGTTCTTTCCTTTTCTCTTGAGGTGGGGCTTCCTCCTTACTTGCTTCCTTTTTTGCTGAGGCCGAGAAGGGCGACAGTACCTCCTATACTTCGTATGAGTGATAAGAGTTCAGCCTTCTCTATCATCTTCAACACATCCTTTAGCCTCATGCAATTCTTCTGAACATGGTAACTCTTCCTGAACTTGAATCATCACAGGTTCTAGACTCCCAAACTTAATGGCAAGGAAACTTTGCTTCAGTTAGGGCTTGTGGTAGGTTGAAGGCATTGAAGGTAGTAATGGCATCGGGCTTCGAGAAGTCTCCAAAACGACGAAAGCTTGGTTGGCTTGAGCTACATCCTCAGACTTGAGGAGCATCTTCCACTCATTTACCAACAGCATTATCTGCTCTTTCAAGGTGCATCTTTCAATAGGATGACTGACCAACTGATGGTACATGCAGTATTTTGGGTCGGAGGTCCGTCCTACCTCATCGGGAGTTTGGTTCTAGAAGGGTGATGAAATTCTTCTCCAGGAGATCGTAAAACATGCCAGGGAGATCAGAGTCTGGAAAAGGCTACACCTTCTGTTGCAACTCTTTCAGAGTTGGCCGCCTCCTCTCAGCTTCTCTTGGCAGGGAGACCTTCTTATCTTCAGCTCCTCTCAGCTTGCTAGAGATTTTGACCGGTGCTGTGTTTATGGCCATAGTCTCCTTCATAGTAGGCTTGGCTGGCTTTTCGACCTTCTTTCCTTCTCTGTGGTCCCTTTTGACATCAGGGATCAAAGAGGCCTTGCCACTATGATTAGCTAGGGTCACCTCGATATCATGTGCCTGGGTTGCTAATTCCTCAAAAGTCTTGGGTTTCAGTGCTTGCAAGATGTAAGATAGTTCTAACTTCATGCCTTATGTGCACATCTCAATGGCCAAAGTTTTAGAAAGATGATCTCTGAAGTCAAGGCTCAAAGCATGCCATCGTTGAATGTAGTCAATGATCGGCTCTTCCTTCCATTGAGTTGTGTACGTAAGCTCCATCGTATAGATGGTGCGACGGATACTATAGAATCTATTGAAAAACTCACCTTCCATCTATTCCCGACTATCAACGGACTCCGACTCTAAGTAAGTATTGTTAGGAACTGTATCATGAAATCCAAACTTATTTTGGATATATAGTTTTAATTAATTAATAAATAAAATTGAAGTTCCAGTCGTTTCCTAGTTAAATTTGTATATGTGAGCATTTATACTGTGTGTGATTTTCTTTTGGGAGACATCCATGAGATGGGTGTAATCCTCATACTACAATTTACATGTTTGTTCTAAGTGGTTCATGAGACTAAGCCATAGACAGACTTGGAACAAATAGTATAGATTGTTGTTTGAAAGACTCATAGTCGAAGACAAGTTTGGACCACTTGTAAGATAAAACTATAACGTGGCACTTTATATGACTTGTCTTGGTCATGTGGATGGAGATCCAAAATTGTTAGGCTAGTGTGTTTAATAAGATCGATACACTGAGTTGGACCATGTGGATTACTTATTTCTAGATTACTATCGGAGATAAGTGATTGATATTGTACTATTTGAACGACGACTCCAAATCCTGAGGATATTCTGGACTTATACATGGAGCGTTAGTTACTTTGGTGTATTATAAATAAGGTCTAAACGAATGACTGAAATCTCACGTACACAGGGTAGCGGCATGAAGTGTGACAAGGATCAGGTATTCAATAGGAAATCTACAATCTCTTATGAGATACAGATGTCCCCTTAGTTGATTCGCAAGTATTTGAATATTTCGGAAACTTTGGCCAAAATATTCCAAGTGTTTGATATTTGGAATTTATACTGTGAATGTGTTCAAGTATAAATAAATTATTCAATGAAGGGCGAGTCAGTAACTAATGGAGAAGCTGTGAGAAAGATAATGGCAGTGGTGATATTTATCCTTTGTCATGGACATCTAGTGGAGGGGTTCTTGTCATCAATACAGTCTATTAGAAAAATATCGAATAAATAATTTAAGTCTGGAGTGCAGTGAGATTTATTTAGTGGAATTAAGTCTCATTAAATGGTAATTATTTATCCATGAGATAGGTAAAGTTAATTTTGCCAAACATTATTCATGAGATGAAAAAAAATTAAAAAATTAAAAAATAAAATAATTTTAGGAAATTAAAATTTATAAGTTAAATTTTTACATGTGAAAAATAAAGCAAAATAAAAAATAAATCAAAATCGCGTTTAAAACAATGGCGATCCGCGTACTTCGCTGGCAGCCAATTTGCATGCGACACGTTTGCACACTGAGGCTACCCAAGGGGTGATCAGCGCCTTCGGGCACGGACCAATAGAAATGTGCCACGTGGCACACGTTTTGCACAGGTAAAAGGGCGCGGGTATTTGGTTGTGAAACGCAGAGTTTTATGTTGTTTTTTGAATGAAATGACGCGTTTTGTTTCAAAACTAGCGAATCCCGCATCGTTAATTTTATAATTTGTCACTTCGGTATAGTACCATAAATAGAGGTGCTTATTCCGAGGTTTGGGATTCATTTTTGAAACAAGTTTAGGGTTTCTAGCAATAGTTTCGGAGACCTAACTGGAGAGAAAAAATTTCGGCTGAAAATTTTCTTTCCTCAATTTGATATTTTTCGAAGCCCACCCTCCGGACAGTTTGAGATCATTGAGTAGAAGAACGCGGGGTCTCGATTTTCTTGGTATTCCTTATAATTGGAGCAATTTCAGGTATGTTCTTCTTTCCTTCTTCTTTTAGTTTTAGTTTTTTATTTATTTACAGTATCTATTATTATGCCTGTTTAAGTTTAAGTATTGTTATGAATGTATTAGAGTAAAAGGCCTGTAGATCTAAATTAAGAATTTAGATCTGTAGATTTATAATTAGGAATTTTAAATCAACCCTAGGTTTAGAATTATGAATTATAAACCCGTTCCGCTGTGTAAACTTTATAAAATTAAGGAGAATTTTGAAATTCATCCCAACAACCGGTATTAGGGCAAAAGGTTTATAGAGATGAACCTATTCCCGGGAACTCTTGCACGTGAGGTGCCATGAAGCGTGACTCTCCGACCGGGGGCTTAGATAAGAGAAGAGTCTCCTACTCTAAGTGATCTAATAGGTGCCACCTATTGTTGTAACCATAGTTGAGAACTGTGAACCCAATAGTCGGCATTAGAGTTTAGTTTCCAAAAAAAATTTATGTTTTTTTTCCCAACAATTAATATCAGAGACAGCCTCTGATTATATTCATAATGTACATAAATAGGTATAATAAGATCGAAATAAATAGATTGGCGATTTAATAAAATAGAGATTTTATTAAGAAGGAAAATTAGTTTAATTTGACAGTTTTAAATTATTTAAATCAATAAAGAATTAACATTTAATTTAGATGATTGTTTGAATTAGTGATTTAAATTTTTTAAATCATTAATATAATTAATTGTTAATTAGATTATTTTAAAATAACGATTTAAAATATTTAAGTCATTAATGAATTAATCATTAATTCGGAACAGCACATAAATTTGGGATTGTGTTGTTCGTATAATAAGATTGTACGCCCTCACTCATGATTTACGAAATCGGACAAAATTGATCTAATAAGATTAGATACAAATAGTTTAACAATAATGGATAAAATTGGTTTAATGAGATTAGATTCAATTATTTTTTACGAATCGGATAAAATTGATCTAATGAGATTAGATTCAATTTATTTTAAAATTAAATATTTTAATTAAAAAAGCCTGACACGTCAGCTGCTGACGTCAGCACCCCTCAGGATGATGGCAGCGTCAGCAATTAAATTTTTTTAATTTTATTTACTGATTTATATAATAATTATTAATTAATTATTTTATTAATTAATTTTCTTTTAGACTAAGATTCTAAATTAGATTATATAATAATATAAGTTATGAATCGGTATTATTTTAAATAAAAGTTATTTTTAAATTAGTATTAGAATAAGATTCAAAAATAGACTGAGATAGTCTAAATCGTTAACTTTATTTTTAAAATAAAAGTTTAATTTTATTAATTAAATTTTAGAATAAGATTCTAAACTAGACTATTTAATAGTCTAAGCTTATTTAACTCTTAGAATGAGATTCTAAAGTAGACTATGTGATAGTCTAAATTTTAAGAAGTTACTGATTTTAAATAAAATTAATTTTATTTTAGAATTAGATTCTAAAAATAGATTGTGAGATAATCTAAATTTTGGTATTATTTTAAATTAAGAAAATTTTAATTTATATTAATTTATTTAGTTTTTGGAATGAGATTCTAAATAATAGGTTATGAGATAATCTATGGTACCATTTTTAAAAGTAAAATTAATTAATTAATTTTATTGAATAAATTTAGAATGAGATTCTAAAGCAAGGTTAGGAGATAATCGATATTTTAAAACGATAATATTTTGAATTAATTAATTAATTAATTATGGTTAATTTTAGAATGAGATTCTAAAGGGTTATGAGATAATCCGGGTTGTAAATGCAAATTAATTAAAAAAAACCACTGGTTATAAAATCAAGTGGGAGTGATGTTTCAATTGTTGTAACCTCATGGTCTCCATTACCAGTCTAGCAGTGTAGTAGATCAATAGACCTTTCTGCAGAGGATGTCGATTTGTAGATTACAGGGTTAGACTTCTGCTGTGATAAACCAAAGTGCAAAGAAGTGATGCGACCATGCTGCAGTGGAGTATTTCGTGTATTTATATGGAGGTTTAGATAATGGTTTACACCTTACTAGCGTGATGCATTAGCCTCTCCGAGGAGCTCTGTTGTGTCATGTTAGAGACTAAGGTAAAGTGGTGAGTTAATAATGTTTAGTAAGAGTTACAAGAAAATAGGTTAATTGAGAATAGTTCTCACCTGAACTAGCTTCGTGCGACCCCACTGCCGGGGAGTAAGTAGTGGTGTATTTGGGTCATCACTGTATGCATGATAGTACAGTTTGGTAGATATCTGACGTATTGTGTATGCTAAATTGAAAGAATATATATCACTGCATTATACATGACTCATATAAGGTAGTTACACGATTGTTTGCATTTACCGTGTTTTTGAAATGGCTGCGACTAGTGCTCTTCATTCAATTCTGAAAAATAATGCCTTAACTGAATCGAACATGGACATAGTATTAATCCATGAGGGTCATAAGTTTGTTCTCACTGAAGCTCGACCTACGGTGCCTGCTAATAATTCTGCAGCTGTTATTAAAGAGTGTTATGAACACTGGAATAAGGCTAATGAGTTAGCCAGATGCTAAATTTTGGCCTCCATGACCAATGTACTCAAATATCAGATGCTTGAGATGGAAATAGCAGCTGAGATGATCAAACATTTGAAGGAAATGTTTGGTGGTCAAGATAGGGTAACTAGGCAAGAGTTGATGAGGAAGCTTTTGAACATGAGGATGTCAGAAGCGTCCCCAGTTCAGGAGCACGTCATGAAAATGATGGCATGCTTGTCTGAGTTGGGGATTCTAGGTGCTAAGATTGATAGTAAGTCTCAGTAGGACATCATCCTTGGCTCTTTTTCCAGCTCTTTTACTCAGTTTAGGCTCAGCTATACAATGAATAATAAGGATTATTCATTGCCTGAGATGATAAAGGAGCTACAGGTAGTAGAGGGTGTTATGCGAGCCAAGGGGAGTATCCACTTTACTTAGGTATCAATGGCTAGTGGGAGCAAACTCAACAAGGGACTGACTGGAAAGAAAGGCAAGGTTGCTAGTGTAGTGACTAATTCTAACAAAAGGCCAGCAAAAATAAAAGTGTTACTTTTGGGAAAGATGGGCCACTGGAAGAGAAACCACGTAAAGTACATGGCTACTCTTCCTACAAAGACTGCTAAACCATCTGGTGAAGGTATGTTGATATCTCACTGATTTGAATCTTGTGTAGTTGTGAGTCCACCAGATTCCTGGCATGTGGACTCAAGTTCAACCGACCAGGTCTATAGTATATTATAGGGGCTCAAGCCAACCAGGAGGCTACATGATGGGAGTTGTACCTGATAGCTGAAGGCGGTACAAGAGTAGCAATCTCAGTAGTAGGAAGCGATAGCTTATATTTTATTGTTGAAGTTTTGTTTTTGCTTCTTAAAAGTTCTTATTGATTTGTACCCGCATTGAACAGGAATTTGATTTATGTGGTTTGGAGAATAATTGTTATTCAGTTTGAATATGGTTGTGAACCTTTATTACAAGAAAATTTTTTTTTATTTACTAAGGAACATGTGTTTATGATTTATTAATGTTGTTCTCCTTATGTACGTGAAAAATACGAAATATTTAGAGAAGAATTTTGCAAGTAAACTACAAAAGCAAAAACAAAATAGCATTAAAAGGAAAATGACAAAAATTTTGAACAGCTAGATACAACTTAAGATATAGTGGATGCGTTAGATGCACCTACTAATAGGAATGAGAATGTTCCAGGTACACAAGAGCTTAGGTGTGGTGGAAGGGTTGTCAGGACACCTGACAGAAGCAATTAAGTCTTCTAGTTTTATGCAATCGGTTGCTTGAACTATGCGCGTACAAATGACATTAAGAGAAAGTAGTGACTTTCTTAGTGTTATATGTCAACGATATTCTACTCATTGAGAATTATGTGGGGATGTCATTAGCTGTAAAGGTTTACTTGTCAAGAAAGCTCAATGTGAAGGACATGGGAGAAGCCAAAAATACCTTTAGGATTAAGCTTCTGTAAGGTCATAAGAGTAGGATGTTGGATCTCTCTCTAGCCACTTATATTGACAAGACGTTGCCAAGGTATAGCATGAAGTCTCTCTCTCTTTTGAGTAGTGTTCTAGGACACCTCAAGAGGAGGAGCAATTGAGGAATATTCCATATGCTTTAGCAGTAGGAGCCTCAGGTTTGCCATGTTGTGCACGAGACTTGAAGTCTGCTATGCTATGGTATAGTAAGTAGGTGTTAGTCTAACCTAGGTCCAATGAACTGGGAGGCAGTTAAATGTTTTCTCTAGCTCTTAAGAAGAACTAGAAATCCTATGCTAATCTTTAAAAGTGACGAGCTAGTTCTAGTTGGATATATTGTTTTAAGACTTCTAGTTAAATATATATGATAGACGTTAGACGTTTGAGCATGTCTTGACCCTTCAGGTGGAGTCATTAGTGAGAGGAATGTCAAGCAGTATTGTATTGCTAACTTCACAATAGAGCAATTATGCTTACTAAGGGTTAGGCTCAGTAGACTTTTGGTTCAAACTTAAAAGGGGTGAGTATGGACTTTGTCATAAATTGGACTTAGGACAAGTAGGAGATTGTTAGGAACAGTGTCCTAAAATTCAGATTTATTCTGGATATATTATTTTAATTAATAAATAAAATTGAAGTTCTAGTCGTTTCCTAGTAAAATTTGTATATGTGAGCATTTATACTGCATGTGATTTTCTTTTGGGAGACATCCATGAGATGGGTGTAATCCTCATACTATACTTTATATGTTTGTTCTAAGTGGTTTATGAGACTAAGCCATAGATAGACTTGGAACAAATGGTATGGATTGTTATTTTAAAGAATCGTAGTCGAAGACAAGTTTGGACCACTAGACTATAACGTGACACTTTAAATGACTTATCTTGGTCATGTGGATGGAGATTCAAAAGTGTTATGTTAGTGTATTTTATAAGATTGATACACTAAGTTGGACCACGTGGGTTACTTATGTCTAGACTACTATCGAAGCTGAGTGATTCACGTTATACTATTTGAACGACGAATCTAAATTCTGAGGGTATTCTGGACTTGTGCATGGAGCGTTAGTAACTTTGGCGTACTATAAGTAAGGTCTAAAGGAATGGCTGAAATCCCACGTACACTTCGTAGCGGCGTGAAATGTGACAAGGATCATGTATTCAATAGGGAATCTACAGTCTCTTATAAGATACAGATTGTCCCCTTAGTTGATTCACAAATATTTGAATAGTTCGAAAACTTTGGCCAAAGTATTCCAAGTGTTTGACATTTGGAATTTATATTGTGAATGTGTTCAAGTATAAATGAATTATTCAGTGAAGGGCGAGTCGATAACTAATGGAGAAGCTATGAGAAGGATAATGGTAGTGGTTATATTTATCCTTTGTCGTGGACATCTAGTGGAGGGGTTGTTGTCATCAATACAGTCTATTAGGGAAATATCGAATAAATAATTTAAGTTTGGAGTGCAGTGAGATTTATTTAGTGGAATTAAGTCTCATTAAATGGTATTTATTGCCATCGAAAAAATTGTTCCTAGGGTCCCTGCGCAAGCCTCTGTATTTATTGCCATTGAAAAAATATTAAAAAATTCATAAGATGAATTATTTATCCATGAGACGGGTAAAGTTAATTTTGCCAAATATTATTCATGAGATGACTAAAATTAAAAATTATAAAATAAAATAATTTTAGGAAATTAAAATTCATAAGATGAATTTTTACATGTGGGAAACAAAGCCAAAAAAAAAAAAATGAAAATCGCGTTTTAAACAGTGGCGATCCGGGTACTTCGCTGGCAACCAATCAACACGCGACACGTGTCGCACACTGAGGCTGCCCAGTGGGTGATCCGTGCCTTCGGGCGCGGACCAATAGAACGTGCCACGTGGCACGCGTTTTGAATAGGTAAAAGGGGGCCAGTTTTGGGTTGTGAAACGCAGCGTTTTATGTTGTTTTTTAAATGAAACGACGCGTTTTGTTTTAAAACTGGAGATCCCACATCGGTAATTTTATAATTTTTTGCTCCGGTATGCTACTATAAATAGAGGTTCTTATTCTGAGGTTTGATATTCAGTTTTGAAATAAGTTTTAAGGTTTCTGGAAATAGTTTCAGAGACCTAGTTGTAGAGAAAAAAATTCCGGTTGAAAATTTTCTTGCCTTAGTCTAATGTTTTTCGGAGCCCGCCCTCTGGGCAATTTGAGGTCATTGTGTAAAAGATCGTGCGGTCTCGATTTTCTTGGTATTCTTTATAATTTGAGAAATTTCAGGTATGTTCTTCTTTCCTTCTTCTTTTAGTTTTCGCTTTTCTATTTATAGTATCTGTTATTATGCCTATTTGAGTTTAAGTATTGTTATGAATGTATTAGAGTAAAAAGCCTGCAGATCTAAATTAAGAATTTAGATTTGTAGATTTAAATTATGAATTTAAATCAATAGATTTAAAATTAGGAAATTTAAATCAACCCTAGGTTTAGAATTATGAATTCTAAACCCGTTCCGCTGCGTAAACTTTATAAAATTGAGGAGAATTTTGAAATTCATCCCAGCAACTTATATTAGGGCAAAGGGTTTTTAGAGATGAACCTATTCCCAGGAACTCTCGCACGTGAGGTATCACGAAGTGTGACTCTCCGACCGGGGGGCTTAAATAAGAGAAGAGTCTCCTACTCCAAGTGCTCTAATAGGTGCCACCTATTGTTGTGACCATAGTTGAGAACTGTGAACCCAATAGTCGGCATCAGAGTTTATTTTTCAACAAAAATTTATGTTTTTTTTCCCAACAAGTATACCAATCAAAAGCCGTGCCTTTGAAGGAGCGAACAAACTATCTTACCAAAAGGTCGCTCTCAGTTGAAGCGTTGCTACATGTCTCGACAAAGTGAGCAGTGTTGGCGTGGATTCCTTTTGCCCTCAAACTTTTGGAATTTGGGGGTTGGTACCTGGCAGGCATCATATGGTTGTCAATTCTTTGAGTGTATGGCTTTTGATAACAATGGTTACCATACAAAGAACTACCCATTGGGCCTTCATAGTGTTGGCGATCAGCTCCTGGATTTGCTGGATTGATAAAGCTGTGAGTGACGCTGATTCCAGTGTTGGTTCAGGTTTTGGGGCGGCAATAACCTTTGGAGGATTCTCCAATGCTTCTCCATCATTAGATTTAACACCACCATTATCCACAACAACCTTCCTAGCGTCCCTCCGGGACTCATGCTCAGAGACTTTGTTATGTGAAGTAGCGATTTGGAGGCTTTGTTCATGGATTTGTACATCTTTCTCACTTACAACTCTGCCAAGATTTTCCACCATCTCTTGCATCTTGGCTAGTTGCTCCTCCATGGGGACATCGCAAGTTACCATTATGGGCACTCCAGTTGACTTGGAAGATTCAATGGTTTTCTTTTGTAGCAAAACAAACTTTGAACCACTAGTATCCTCCCCATCCATCGGCTCACCCAGTGGCTTGAAAGTTGGGTTGATACGAGCGGACATACTTCTCACACAACACCTTGGATTTCTGGGAACCACCAGAAGGCATCTTTGAAGAGGAGAGAGCTGCAATAAATTTTGATTTGCTCTTTGTTGTGACTCCAATGCAAAGGTTGCCAACTTTAGGCGCAATAGAGGCAGACTTACGAGCCATCAATTCTTCAACTTTCTTCAAACTTTGAGAAGTCTTCTTCTTAGTTGCTATTTGCTTTCTTGGAGAAAGAGATGAAAGGCAGAGAGTGTCCCACCGAGGGTGCCAAATTTGTAAACACAAAATTCGAATAAAGCTAAAATTGCACCACGAAATAAATTTCTTTATATTTGTTCAGAAAATTATGGGTACAATCTCTATATATGTATATTAAGTACAAATACACAAAATCCTCTGAATCGATCTCCTTAAGCTTTGCGTTGTTGAACACCAGCGATGGATTTGACTTCTTCACGAGGGCACGAGGCTTAATCCAATCAAGAGATTTCTTATTTAAAAGTATGAAAGAGGGCAAGTGGCTGGATTTTCTTTAAGTAGTTCTTCTTCATAGTAAAGAGCACATGGCTTAATTCTCTATTTTGATGGATGATTTGGGTTTGAAAGCTTGATTGAGGTCATGAGTTTAATCTTAATTAAGAGATTTCTTCTTCAATATAGAGGGCTGAAGGCTTGATCTCTAATTTGAAGAAAAGGTTTTCTTGGTTTTTTTGAGGTTTTGATTGTGAGAATTTTAGAAGATTGAAAGTCTCTACTTTTCTCTTTGATTTTGGATCCCTTAAAATGGAGGGATGCTCTATTTATAGAGAAAATCATCCCAAAACAAGAGGGGTGTTTTAGGTAGTTCTCAAGTTTCTTTGTTTTCATTATTATTAATTTTATCAAGGTCTAAATTAGATCTAATCAACTGTTGATTTTCAATCAACTCAATTTAATTAGTTGATCTAACTAAAATTTATGGTAGACAAAATTTAATTTTCTACATAATCAAATAATTTACCATAAACCTCCCAACATTTTAAATGTTTGTCCTCTCAACATGCTCCTCTAGCTTGTATTCAAAATAAGATGTTACTCCGCGTTTGAATCATATTGTGCTATTTTCAGTGTTTAATACTTTTTTCATGTTGTCTTGTATGAGTCGTGACAGTCTTTTTATGCAATAAAGATTAAGAATTTAACAGTTAGATATTCGAAGGTATGAGCATTATCACCTAGGTACTATATACATCAAAAATGCAATGAGCTACCCTTAGGTATGAGATTTTTTTTCCCGATAAATTGCGACAAAATTGCTAAACAAGCCGGCCACTCGTTAGGCGGGGCCAAAGTCCGACCGCTACAACATGGGGACCAAGAAAAGCCAAACAAACAGCCAACACAAACAAGAAAACAGCCTTAAAACACGACACAACATACAGCGAAAACAGGACTAGAAAAGACACAGGGATAAGAAACAAAAGCGTGCGCAGAATCATGCTGGCCTTCTGGTTCTTCTTCAACTAGGATCCCTGTTTATGATGACCCTTAGGTATGAGATTTTATCACAATTTGGTGAATTTCTCGTGGAATGGATAGATCATTACTGAAAAATGCTAATATTTGACAATATATATGTATCACATTAGCATATTTGGTGAAACTGAATAGGATTTATAAAAAAAAAAAAATAATTATATCCCAATAAAAGGTATATATATGTATAATTCGGGAAAATTTTGTAATTCAACATTTTATGCCAAAAATTCATCAAATTCCATAGGGGGCACCTAAGGTATAAAAGTCTCGACCGCAATATGTAAAGTACACTCAACTAATGTACTTATTAAGTTTACTAAAAAATTTTAAACGATAAAAAAGTAAATTATGTTATGTTTACAGATCTACTTTTTCATAAAATATTAATTATACAAATTGACCATTTCATTATTATTTTCTTTTGGGCTTTTTTGTGAATTAAGAAAATCTGAAAGAAAAAAAAATTGTGAAGAAAAAAAGTTGAAGGAAAAAAAAAAGGAAAATGACTTTTTTTTTTTTTTTGTTTGTTTGGATGTGGCTCCGTTTGGAATTAAGATAATTTGAAGAAAAAAAAAATGCGAGGAAAAAAAGTAGCTGGGAAAGAAAATAAAAGAAAGCGACTTTTTTTTCATTGTTTGGAAGTCAAGGAAAAATAAAGGAAAAAAAGCATGCTTTCAAGATCAAATTTTTTCCCCCTTTTGTTTGGTTGGTAGAAAAAAAAAAGAAAAAAAAAACTTAGTCTAACTTAATAAGTTATATTCTCTTTATATCATTTAAGCCATATAATTTATTTGGTCACTGTTCTTAATGTTGTTCCGTTAGAAATTTATTATTTACAGCACCGTGAGTTTAATTATCATCTATATACTTGACATTTCAATACTTAATATCAGAGATTATGAAACTTAAAAGTTCAGAAAACATTTGGTTCAGGTACTTAAGTTTAAAATATTTTAAAAATATATTAATATTTTTTAATATACTAAATATTTTAAAAATATATAAATGTTTAAAATATTTTGAATTCTTAGATACTTTTAAGGATTTAAACATTTTTTAAAATTTGAAAATATTATGAATTTTAATATTATTATAAATATAAATATTAAGGTCTTTAGGTATTTTTTCAGGAAAATTATCAGTTAGAAACCTTGAAATTTGAACATTTATCATCTAGGTATCTCGATATTTTAATATATAAAATTGGGTATCCTGAGGTTTGAAAATTTTATCACCTATGTACTATATGTTGGGATTTTGATAAGTTTTGTAAGAATTTAACCAACTTTATAAAAGAAATATTGACACAATACATAATCACAATAGTATTTTTGTCATGCCAATATTTTCATTATAAATTCAGTGATTGCGATGAAATATCATCGATGTTGATATGAATTACCTAAATATTTTCACAATCATGTGTCATTTTTACAGTTTGGGGCAAAAAATATCAAATTCTTATGAAGATACTAGTAGACTGTCAAATATTCAATTTTATCATTTTGTATTGAAAATCAATCAAATTTCGACAAAAATGTATCAGGTTGATAAAATTTTAAAATTTCAAGGTAAACTAAGTGATAAATTATTTAAAACTCAAGGTACCCCATTGTACGTATTAAAACATCAAAATACCTAAGTCACATATGTTCAAACCATGAGGTACATAAATAATAATTTTTCTTTTTTTTATGTGCATATCATCATAAAGTAATGGAACTACAATAAGTTATACGTAGGGTAGCTAAAAAAGTTTACAAAGTTAAAAGTATATCAAAAACATTTCTAAATCTCAAGGTACCTGAAAAATATGTACCAAACGTCAAGGTACCTGAACCAAATTTTCTCAAAAAATTATTACATTCATGTACCTCAAGTATAAATATTCTATCAACCGGGTATTTTAAATAATAAATACTCTATTTAGTTTATATTTTTTATTTGGGGGGGGGAAGGAATTTAGGCCCAAGCCATATTAACCTCTTATGTATTAGATTTGATCTCAGTTCAAGATCTGCTTTGCTTGTCACCTAAATTCATTAAATGTACATATTTAATGAATTTAGGTGACAAACAAAGCAGATCTTGAGCTGAGATCAAATCTAATACAAAAGAGGTTAATATGGCTTGGGCCTAAATTCCTTTCTCCCCCCCCCCCCCCCCCCCCCCCAAAAATTTCCTCTCTATTTCAAGAAGAAAATCATTTTCCTCAAATTCTATTATAAACCTTAAAAATTTTTCATTGGATTTTTTTTTTCCTTCGTAGTTTCCATGTATTCCAAATGAGGGAAAATCACTTTCCTCCAATTTTTTTTCCCTTTATCAACATTTTAGCAATTCCAAATGGAGCCGTACGAAAAACAAGGAAAAAAAGTAAATTTTTGAGATCAATATTTTTTTTCCTTTGTTTGGTTGATAGAAAATCAAATGGAAAAAAAAAAATAATTATTGCCTAACCTATACTTTCCATATAGTTTGGGTCAGTTAAACTTTTTTGATAAGCTATCTTGATAATGTTTTGTTGGGAATTTAATAAGGTACCCTAAGTTTTATCTTTTATACCTAAATACCTATACATACAATCAAGTATCTTGAGGTTTAAAATTTTAGAGAAAATTTAGTTCACGTACCATGAGGTTTGGTAATATATTTTTTAGGTATCCTGAGATTTTAAATATACTTTAGGTACCTCAAAATTTGGTAACTTATTTCAGGTATCCTTCCCATAATTTTGCGAGGGTTTTGTTAAATCATACTGATATGACACATAAAAAAAACAAAATTAATTTGACTAAGAGCAGAAGATCATCTAAACAAAAAATATTTCTAAATTTTGAAAATATTTACGTATTAAAAAAATGAAAAGTATTTAAAAAATTTGTAAATGTTTAAAAATTAATTTAAATTATTTAATTAAAAATTAAATATTTCAAATATATTATTAATATAAAAATATAAAATTTTTTCAAATATATTTAATATTTTTGAAATGTTTAAGATATGTTTTAAACATTTACAAAAAAATTTTAGATCTTTGAAATATTTTGTTGAATGTTTAAATCTTTTTAATGATTTTAAATATGTTTAAAATTTTAAAAATTTTTGAAAATTTTCTAAATGTAAAATTTCAAATTTTTTACGTTTTTGATTTTTTTTACCCCCTTAAGTACATGTATTATAAACTAACGGAACCCCAATAAAGTCACATGTAGGGTAATTGAAAAAAAAAGGTCACCAATTTTCTGGTTACTTCAAAACATTTCAATATCTTAGAGTATCTGGAAAATTTTATGATGCTTAGGTATCCCAAAAGTTTTAATATTTTACCAATTATGTACTTAGATGAAAAATACTATATTCGATTTATGCTTAATATATCAAACATACTTAATGTATTCAATGACCTTATGTGACAAGCAAAGTAAATCCTATTAACGAAATATAGAACTCGTATCAAGTCTAATCAATACTGGGTTGACATCGTTTGAGTTGATACAAATTTTTTCCCCAATTTTTCTCTCAATTTCAAGAGGAAAAATGAAATTTCTTTCAATTTTTTTCTTTCCGCAATTTTTTGTGAGTTCCAAACGGAGGTAAATGAAATTTATCCTAAATATATAGCTGTTTTTGCCTCTTTCCAAACTAAACATTATGATACAAACCAAATATAATCTACCCTAATATAAATGGAATCCAAGCCAATATATATATTTATTGATAGATAAAGCTCCAATAATGGAGGTTTACAAGGGAAAAGGGGGAGAAATTAGAGAAATAGGGGGGAGAGAGACTTGAGCTTACATTCTTTGCATCATTTTTCATATCCTAACCCTAACAATCCATCCTATATTTATACACATAAGGGGAGGGGTGAGGTGGCATCTTTTAGAACATTCTAGAAGAGAGGATAAGCATCTAGAAGGGGACATGTAGCGGGTGAGGCGTGAGGGGGTATCGCCAAGCATGGGGATCCAGTTGGTGGTAGGCGTTCGGGCACTTGAACATGCATTGGTTGTAGAGATTGGCGAGAACATGGCGACAGAGGAGATGGTGACAGCTGTGAAGGAGACTTTGGCGGCTGGCGAGTCTCGGTTTTTATCAATACCACCCCCTTGAAAAGATTCTCGTCCTCGAGGATCAGAAGCAAGGTAGTCGCCTGGGCAGTGGGGACTTAGTGGGATGGCATCTTGCTGTGCACCAAATCCCACTTTGGGTCGTATCATTATCACTTCTTTCTCCTTCAAAGACCCTTGCCCCCAAGGGTCATGGGCAAAGAGTCGGCTCCGAAAGGTGGATGATCCTTCTCGGTCAAATACTAGCCTTAGGAACTTAAGCAGGACTTGGGCTGTGAATCACCCTTACAGCAGTGGCGAAGGATGATCCCTGACAGTCACTTGGAGATTGGCAGTATGGCGAGAAGGAAGAGGCTTAGCAGCAACAACCCACAGCGGCTCAAACTCTCGATGTTCTAACCTCGTAGGCATTTCTATACTACCCATGAGCAGGACAGGCGGGACCGTGACTGGGGTACAGATGGTGGATGTTGGAGCTACCGTGATCATATCCTCATACTTGAGATTCAGCTGTTGAGGAGCCAGAGGATTTGATTTAGTTGGCGTGATATCACCTGAGAGCAGTAGAGGCAGGGAAGATGTTGGAGTCCTGGAGGTGGCGGCATCCTCGGAAGCGCCAAGTAACGGGATGATGGCAGTATCTGGGACTGGATCTGGAACCGGCTCTACTGTTGGCTGAGAAGGAGGTGCATCATCATCGAGGTTGGCGGGTGTCTCACTTAGCTAACTCCGCAGTGCGCGAGTGTTGGCGGTAATGGCTGCTGAGTTACACGGTCGACTGAATCTTCTTTTGTAGGGTTTGGAGTGAGCATCATTGGCACCATACTTGTAGACCCCTTTGCGGCTATTATCTCAAGATAAGCACAATTGCTCTCTTCGAGATAGGCCAATATCTTGGCACTTCCCTTATGTCCTTCCGCAAGCCTCTTACCATGAACTCAACCTTTGCCTCTTCGATCAACCAACACTTGCTCACCAAAGTGGCTGATGTACTCGCCAACACTTCCCATTTACCGAAGCATTATGAGCTCTGCGAATGGGTTCCTTTTAGCCATGTGTAAGGAATTGGGGGTAAGGAGAGGAGAATTAGTTAAGGCATTTTATCAAACACCTTATGTGCAAGTTGCGTTTAGGTTTGGGTTGGGATGATTGGGTTTGGTTTTTGGGGTTTAGGTAAGCTGTCAGTGTTTGGTGATGATGAAAACGGGTCGGGTGTTCGAAATCAAGGCTTGGGTTCAAGTTTTGGGTGAGCGGAGTATCTGCGACGATGATGGTGAGGTGATTGTTTGCTGGTGATTTAGGGGATAAGGAGATTGGTGGCGGTGATGTCGGTGAGGGTTGATGTTGAAGATGACTGAGGGTGATGATGGGGTGTGGTGGTTTTGGGAGATAAGCGATGGTTTGGGTGGTTGTTAATGGTGAGGGACAGTGGAGAGAGTTGATAATGATGGTGACGATAAGGATGAAGATGATGATGATGATTTCGGCTAAGATCGGGGGTTATGTTATGATCGAGCCTAAGCTTGGATCATAACCTAAGATAATTGAAGAAATAGAGTTGAGATGAGAAGAGAACTAGAGCTTTTGGGATGAGAAAGAGAGAATTAAGATGAGGAATAGAGAGAATTAGGGTTGAGAGAGAGAAATAACAATTTCATTCATCAAAGTTATCAGCTTACAATGCAAGACTCTTGTATTTATACTAATTCTACTAATGGTGGTTAGCTAAGAGATCCAATGTACCTAGACAACTACTCTAACCGGCATTAACAACTCTAGCCACCAATTAACTTGACACTTGACTTAACAACTAACACTTAACTAACTAACCAACCTTCCCTCCATTAATCCCAATACTAATGGTTAATACTACTTTATTACAATCTTGATTTATTCATACTCACTTCACATGCCCCATCTATTAGAATCATAACAATACTCCCACCTTAAGAGATTCTTGTTCTCAAGATTCTTAGGGAGAAGCATAGCTTCAAATCAAGGATGTTGAATTTCCACAACTTGAGTTGCTTATTTCTTGTATGCTTTGCAACCTAGAACTTCAACCCAATCTTGTAGCTTCCAATGATCTTGAGTTACTTTAGATTCTATAACAACTTGTGAAAAATGTTGCAAATGTCCTCACAATGGAGAACCTTCTTGAAACAGCCATTGATTTTGAACTACGAAAGGTCTGCAGCAACTATAACAAGCCTGTGAGTGTGTTCATGCTGAGTAGGAGCTGAGAATGCAGCGATGAGCCTTT